>PVJI01022786.1:0-24692 GCA_004026765.1 Micronycteris hirsuta
GTGGCATGGCTCATTCACTGGGGTTCTTACCACCGGGCTGGCTCCTGGGCTCCTGGCTCCGCCTGTCTCATTATGGATGAGGATGGGGAAGGGAGAGAACAGGGGCACTGGGCTTCATGGCCAGTAGAGCCCACATCGCGGTCTCTAATGTGGGCTGGTGGCTTTCATGGGCTATGGATAGCAGGTCTAGTGGGTGGTGGAAGGGCTGAGACGGGGCCTACTCTCTCTGTGGCCTGTAGCCATCTGACATCCCAGCAGAAGTCCCATTCTAAACCCAAGTGCATGCCGAGAGCCCGGCTTCTCTAGCACTGAAGGCTGGGGAGCTTCTCCAGCCTCCCTGTGTCTCCGTGGGTGGATCTTAAGGCTTTGAGTTCCTCCACTAGGGAGTCTTCTGGGGTCAGGCATTGTTCCTTCAGAAGATGCAAGGAAGGTTGGGGAAGGCCACTACCTTTAGCCACTGCCATGTACTCGCACCACAGGGAGGTGCTCTCTGTCTTGCAGGCACAGAGATCAGTCTAAACCGCAGAGCATGGGCCCACCGTCTGGAGATTCTCACTCAGTGAGTTGCATGGGGCTCGGAAAACTGCATTTCCCCTCAGCTTTATTGGGGTATAATTGGCAAATAGAAACAGCAAGTACTTCGGGTGGACAACGTGATGTTTTGATATACCCATATTTTGTCATGTATAGTGTGCAATTTTTTCCCAAACTTTTGAGGGAAAAATAAGGATGCTCACTATACGTGGATATGATGATTACATACCATGGGTATAATAATCCCGTGTATATTGTGCGCAACACCGTGGGTGCGCATTACACACGGCAAAATGCGGTAGCTATCCCTTGTGAAACAATTGCCTCAATCGAGCTAACTGACACATCCATCACCTCACATGGTTAACCTTTTGTCTGAGTGGGGGGGACATTTAAGGGCTCCTCTCCTAGCAAGCGCCAAGTATCCGATACAGTACTGATCACTAGCCGTGGTCCCCATGCCACACAGGAACCTGCGTTTGCAGCAAGCACCTGGGGGTTCTGACCTGACAGCCTAGAACTCAGCTGCCTGGGGGGCGGGGGCGGGGGAGGTGAAGATGCACCCGTGAAGTGGCCTGAGATGCCTTATTTACAATCTTGTATGCTAGAACTGCCTCCTAGATTTCCAGGTCAGGATAAAGTTTGTATTTCTTGACAAGACTTATGACCAACTTTTGCTGTGAACATTGTCTGTGAGAAAGGTGAGAGCTAGGAGTTCTGCTCTCTGGCCGGAGGCTCCCTTGGCCCGGCCCTGCTGCACATAGCTTTCCCCTCACTCCCGCCATTCTTGTCTTTGATCCCAGTTTTGACAGTTTTGTTGTGTTGTGTTTCCGGAAGCAAGAGTGATATGAATTATTAAAAATCACTTAATCCATGGACAAAAAAAGATTTCATCTCATGAGTCAATTTCTGATGGATGGTGCCCGAGGTCATGTTCATTGAGAAAAAAATGCCCTGACTGATCAGCATGGAGTGCCAGGGGCGTGTGGTAAGAGGTGTGCCCTGCCATTCCCAACCAGGTGTGACCTAGCGGCTGGGGACCAGCTGTGGAAAGGATTTATGACTTTGCTGCGAAGGTGGGTGGGGTGCACACTTCTGGGTGGGCTTCCTGTGCTCTGCGGGGCATCTGTCTCTGATGAGGCTGGGGGCTGTGTGGGGGTGAGGAGCACTGAAGTGGCCCAGAAAGCATTTTCATCCAACCTCATAATTTTGTGCATGACTTACCCTGTACAGTAGAGACGCCAGTAGGAAGGCAAATATTTGCTCCCACTGTGGTCTTTCCAGAACCTTGGTGAGTTAGGGCCGTTTGTGGGGGACCTGCAGCTGGGTTCATGTCATAGGGGCAGAAATGGAGAGGTCGTAACTTGCCACATACCAGGGCTACGAGTTCTGGGCTGAGGTCTTCGGGCTGTGGACTTGACCTGGCTCTGACACACTCAATTGAGTGATCTTGCACAAGTCACTTCACGTCCCTGTTCTGCCTCAGTTTCCCCACCTGTCAGTGGGCACAATAATATCTGCCTGGCCAACTTCTGTGGGCTGTTTTGAGGATGAGGACTAAATGCTGAGGGTGGCTTTAAAATTGTAAAGTGCTAAACACACGTCTTCCTGGCCACAATTCTTATTGACAGTCAAGAGCAAGCGCTGATGGGGGTCGGGGAGGTGCTCACTGTGTCTTCTGACCTGCCACCCAGCCCCCTTCTCCTTGTATAATGCAGAGAAATGACCTATAAAACTTCCTGTGTACAAATATAATAGTGAGCTCGCCAAGATAAAATTTACTGTGAATTTTTGTTGCGGGTGTGAATTTCAAGTATTTGGGTTGGGAGGGGGAACAGAAGGTCTTTGGTCGCTGGTGACATTTTGCTGTACAACCCTCACAAGACTCCCCGTGTGGCTCCACAGCTGGCCGGGAGCTGAAACGCTGAAAAGGTCAGACAGCAAAAGAATGTGATACACGGTCTCCTTTCTCTTTCTGCGTCTCTCTCTCTTATACACACACACACGTGACCTTTAAACAACACCACTTGGAGGCAAAGCTAAGGCAAGAGTTATAAATAAGCACTTTTGTTCAGTGCAGTTTACTGTTTCATATTTTATTCAGTTTTATATAAGGGAACCTCCCCATGGAGCAATATGCTGAGAAACCGATTAATTCAGGTTGCTTGGGTCCTAACTTGAGGCTGCATAAAAGGCTTTGTGAGTCGCCCTTGCACTAACCTAGACTCAGCATTCCTAGACTTCCTTGGACTTGAGGACCTCCAGAACCCCATCCACTGGAGATTCCCCCCCCCCATGGCTGCTCTGTGGACCTTTCCTCACCAGAAACCAGCCCTCCCCTGGCTCACTTCCCACGGCTCACTTCCGTCTCTGAACTCAGCGTCTCCTTCCACCTCCCTCACTTCCACTACACCGGCTCTTTGTCTCCACGGAGACCTGCGGCTCCGTCACCATTTTCTCCCAGCTCCTCGCCTTTAAGGCTTTGATTCATGAACTCAGACCACTAGCCAGTCTGAAGCAGGGGTGGTTATTTCAATTGCTTTCTTAGCATCATCCATCTATCCACCTGTCCATCTGTCGGTCCACCCATCTATCCATCCACCCATCCAAAAGCATGTATCGATGCTTTAGGAAAGGGTATATATAAAGGAGCTGGTAAAAATTTAGTGTTGTGAGTTTGCCTGCCAACTTGCGAAACTAATTAAAAGCCAGTCAAGAACAAAAAATTTCAAAGTGAAAATTTAAATGGCTTAGGTGAAAAAAAAGTTTTCTCAGTTCTTCCATGGATATCCAAACACAGGCAATGAGCTTTTAGCATAACGCCAACTTAAATGTTAATTATAATTGCCTTACATATCTCCATTAACAAGCTACTACTCATAACAACAACTGTAACAGAAACAGCTAAACTTTGCGAGTGTTTACTACCTGCGGGGCACCTCCCAGAGAAGCCCCACGCTGCAGGGGGAGGGCGTTGGGGCTGGGGCCTGACTGCACAACTTACCTTAGTTCAGCTTTCACGGCGATAGGAATTTGTAAAAGGAAACCAAATAGACGATAAAGCTGAATTTCTGTGTGCATTGAGAAAGCAAGTGCCATGTGGTGGAGACAACACAGCCCGGGGAGACGGAAAGCCGCGTTTTCTCTCTGCCTCGGACACGAGCTCCGAGTCCCCTCTCTTTCTGGGCCCCAGTGTCCTGCTCTGAGGGTGTCGGAGGGGTCATATGGGCTACTTAACGTAGGGCTGGAGTAGATACACTAGGAGCTTCACTCAGATATTTCAACACACCCAAAGCAGGGAGGTCTGACGATCTTCAGTAAGGGCAACACGGGGCAGGAAAACCTGGAGTCAGTGGTTCAGGTCCCTTCTGAGTGGAAACACATCGGAGCAGCTGAGTGTGCAGGGCCGAGCTCCCCCCGCGCCCCCCACCCCCGATGGAACAGCGGGAGCAGCAGCAGGAGCCCCTGGGGGGGACCTAGCGCAGGCCCCCTCCCCAGAGGCAGGTTCCTGATTTTAGCACTGGCAGACTTGCTGACATTTCTGCCTGCCAGAAACCATTCAGTGCTCACCGGGGGAGGCTCCTGCTTATCTGTCCCCTTCTGCACTTTTGAACTCTTCACCCTGAAGCCCTGGCAGGGGCTGAGGAACATCTGATGTTTCTCCAGGGGAGAATTCCTGCAATGGAGAGAGCGGCACCTCCCCAAACCACCATGGAGCGGCCCAGATTTCTCCAGTCTGGGGACTCAGCTGGGAAATGGCCTTGGAGCAGCCAGGGAAGGCATTCCAAGGCCAGGGCCTACTTAAAGACACAAGGCTGTTGGGAGGAGGGGGGTGGAGGAGCGGATGTTCACCTTGTTTTCCCCCAGCACTGAGGTAAGAGGAAGCCTGCAAATGGTGACCTGTGCCTGGGAACCTAGTGGGCTGTGTGACAATGTGACAAGACCCAGGCCAGGACCATTTGAGCTGGGTACCTGCCACCTGGGATGCAGCTTCCCAAGGGTAAGGAGATCTGAGGTGGCTGTTTGGCCCTTTGCCCCCAGCAAGCCCACCGAACACTGCGTGCGGGACCTGGTGAGAGCAAAACATTCC
This sequence comes from Micronycteris hirsuta, assembly GCA_004026765.1. Classification (NCBI taxonomy): domain Eukaryota; kingdom Metazoa; phylum Chordata; class Mammalia; order Chiroptera; family Phyllostomidae; genus Micronycteris; species Micronycteris hirsuta. Next base: position 4,625 of record PVJI01022786.1, read on the forward strand.
AGCGGCTGCCGACCTGGCCTCTCTTTCCATAGGTCGGGACCTGCCATTCTTTCAAACACCTGGCTCCGACCTCTTTCCGGCCTGAACAAACATGGGGGACCTGGGAGGAGCAGGTGAATCAGCTCAGCCTCTCTCCAAATAGAATGACTAAGAACTACCACTCATATTTCCCTGGGAGCCCACTCTGTTCCCGCGGCGCAACACTCACACACAAGTCTCCCACAGCAGAGTGCTCAGGGACAGTATCAGGTGGCACCTGATGCAACGTTATTTCCTTCATTTATGCTTTCCTTCCAGGAACCAGAGCTGACAGAAATCACGGAAGCTCTGGGTCTTTGTTTCTGTCTTACATATCCCATTAAACTCACATCCCTTCAGGGCTGTCAGGAAGAGTTTCCATGGCTAACCCCGTTTGGGAAACTCTGAATGTCACATACAATACAGGCAATGTACAGTTCAGGCTCTGAGAAGTTCTGCATTGGGAAACCTGTTTAACTCAGCAGTTTCTAAACTGATTTGACCAAGACCTTCCCCTGCTGCATCGCCCCCTCTCCCGCCTGCGGTGCAGCACACCTTGAGAGACACAACCAACCCTCTGCGGGAGAGCTTTACCAGGGGGGCCGGGTGGATTCCGGGCAAGGCCGTCTCTCCCTGGGAAAGGCTGCATGCAACAGCCCTTCTGGCCAGGATCTTGTAGTAGCTGATCTCACCTCCTCCGGGGTTACTCCCCCTCCCCCATCCAGCTTCCCCATCTTTCTAAACACAGATCTGTGCGTGCCACGTGTATTCTAACCGTCCTTACCGGGCTCCCACTTCCTCTGGGATTATGCCCAGACCCCTTAGGTGGTGGTCGCTTTGGCTGCAGCCTTAATGCTCCCCACGTCCTTGGCAGCTGCTGCTGCTTCCCCACCCGTGTGGGCCCTTGCCACACAGCTCCAGGTTTCGGTCCAGTGCCTAAAGGGGCTGCTTTCAGCAGGCCGGCTCCCACGCACACTGTGCCAGCCAGCTGGTACGTCACCTCTTCCAGGAAGGTTCCTCTGACCCATCGCTTTCTCCGCCGTCGGCGGCAGCAGTTCTCGCCTCTGGGCCATCACGGTATTTTCAACACATCTCTCTCATCACATATATTGCGCTGCACCGCGATTATTTATTGGCATTTCTGCTTTAATTATTAAAGAAATGTGTAAGAAATGTTTACTGCAGGGGATCCTCTTTGCGTCAGGAACTATCTTAGGTGCGATATAAAACTTCAATTCAGCAAACACTTCTAAGTGTCTGTCCCCTGTGAGCGAGGGACTGCCTTCCCTGCCGGGTACAGAGGCGAACACTAGGCTCTCACTCACTGTCCGGTGGGGACAGGAGCAACACCCTGTGCAAGGGCCACGGAGGTGGTGGCCGTTAGGGCAGGCTTGGCTGAGTCTGAGGAGCTGAGATGCCCGAGGGGACGTGTCCCTGAGCAGCAGACTCGACATGAGGCTTGGCAGAGAGGAAGGTGAAGTTCAGGGCATTGTGAGCAGTCCAAGTCACGGGACGGGATGAAGTCCTCGGGGCGACCATGTGCAGTGAGCAGGACGTTGAGTCAAGGACACCTCTGTCCGAAGAGCAGAGGGGCGGAGGAGGAGTCCAGCAAAGAAAAGTGAGCAGGGGAGCCAGGCAGGTGGAAGGTGGGCCAGCAGAGCACAAGTGTCTGATGCTGCGGAGGTGTCCTAAGAAAGAGGGATCTCAAAGTGTCTGTGGGATTTGGCCCTAGAAGTGGACTGGTGGGGAGGGAGCCATTCTGCAGAGTGTTAAAAGGTAAACGGAAGGGAGGAAATGTCATTGATTATGAATTTTAAAAAGCTTGGCTATGAAGTAGAGGGAGGGTGACAGCCGCTGGGGGCTGTGGGACGAAAGGATAGATTCATTTTCATGATGGAAGTGTGCCCGTGAGATAAAGGAGCCAGTATGGAGAGGGACGAGAGGCGTGATGAGGGGAGAGCCTAAGGAGATGCGAGGAGGTGGGAGCCAGAGGCCGGGTAGCATGTGAAGGAGACATGGCCCCTCTCTCTAGGACTGCACAGCCTCGGGGAGGGGAGGGGTGCAGAGCCCTCCCACCACAGCTCCACCGCAGCTCTGTGTGCAGAGTGGTCACTCTGCTGGGGGCAGGGGCTGGGATGAGCCACAAGGATGGCGGGGAACTGCTCTGTAGGTGAGGACACAGGAAACCATGGATTGGAGAAAGAGGGAATACTGAGCCTGAAAAAGAGGAAGCCAAGTGGAACGAAGCACAATAATTATCTTTAAAAAGATGAAGGACTGTTCTGTTTCTGTGACCTTGGAAAAAACCGAGCCAACAGGTGTAAGTCAAAAGGACACAGACTTCAGGGCTGTAGGAGGCAGAGATTTCAAACACTGGGTGGGAAGAGGCCGCCAGGCCCTGGAAGTGACTCTGTGGCCGCTGGAGCTCCACTTGGTCAAGAAGTTGAGGGAGGGATTCCAGCGGGGGCAGGGGGTGAGGGTGGACCCCTGAGGCCCTTCCCGTCCCAGGTGCCTCCCTGGGGGATTGCCCTGGTGAGCCGGGCTCCGGCAGCCAGACTGGCGGGCTCCTGTGGCTGGCATTCTGGCCCACTGGGGAAAACTCCCATCAAGTAACGAGACAGTCACAGGAAGCAGTGACTTCTAAGCAAAAATCCCAGAATAATGTGGCCGCTCCTCAGTCACTGTTCTGACAGCAGTCCCGGGCCAGAAAACACTTCAGGAATAGTCTGGATTTCCTCCTCAATTTCCCTGTTTGTCTGAGTTCCGGGGCAAGCACGCAAATGGCGTCAGAAATCCCAGTGCTGGGAAGATGATGGTGGCTATATGCTGACCTCTTGACCTCTCCAAGGCCAAAGGCCAGTACTCAGTTTTTCTCCAGGGCACAGCAACTCACTCCTCAACTTTCTGCTCAGAAAGCCTGTGCACTTTTCCCAGCCACCAACCTACTAGCTGGTTGGGGAGCGTCAGCATTTGAGTTGTCACGAGGCCACGGGTGTCCTTCGGGAAGCTTCTCTGATTGGCGTGGCCCATTTGATGACTCTATTCAGGTGAACTACCACAGCACCTGCACCACACGGTCTGTCATACAGTCACGTGTCAGCCTCCTTGGAGTCTAACCTGCCCCTTGCTCATACGACCGGCCACATTCTAGCTGAACTGTGACAGTCAGCTAGGCGTGGAAGACAATAAACCCAGTCTGTGTTTGTGGGCTTTGAGGGCCAAAGTGAGCCAAAGTCTGGGAGGGGAAGAAAGGGGAGGACCAGGGCAGGTCAGGTGACAGACTAGATCAAAGCAGGCAGCGTCCTGGGGCACGGTGGGGGTCTCACTCACCACTGTAGGGCAGGGCACCTGAAAAAGGGGCTTTAACTGACCCCCCTTTCCTGCCTCGGGACAAATCAGCTCAGGCACCTGTGTTAAAGACCAAGCAGACATGCTGCTATGTGCGCAGGCCTGGCTCCCTAAACATCGTTGAACAAATGGAATCAGGTGGCAGACAAGAGTCCCACCTGAGGAGTGGCCAGTGGCACACATCCCACATGACATCACCAGCTCCGCTGGAAGCCTCCCTCTCCTTTCGTAGAGGCCACAGCGGCAAAGCACCTTTCCATCACAACAGCTCAGGCCGTTTCCTTTAGGGTTCAAGTTAACACTGAGCAGGCCGCTGAGGAGGGCCTTCCCAGCCAGGTGGGAAGAGCAGGCAGCGGTGGGTGTGTGGTAAAAACAAGCCTCAGGTTTTGAAGTTAGATGGGTTTCTGGTGAGTCCAAACTCTTTTCGATTTCTAGGTAGGTGATTTTGGACAAGTTACTTAACCCTTCTGAGCCTCAGTTCTTTTTTTTTTTTTTTTTTAAGATGTTATTTTTTTTATTTTTAGACAGAGGGGAAGGGAGGGAGAAAGAGGGAGATAAACATCAATGTGTGGTTGCCTCTCACGTGACGTGACCCCCACTGGGGACCTGGCCTGCACCCCAGGCATGTGCCCTGACTGGGAATCGAACCTGCGACCCTTTGGTTTGTAGCCTGTGCTCAATCCACTGAGCTATGCCAGCCAGGGCCTGAGCCTCAGTTCTTGATCTCTAAGGGTTTCTGTGATGATAAAATGTAAAGCATCCAGCACAGACTAGATGCTGTATAAAAGTGAGTGGCTAGCTTTTTCCCAGGCAGAAGGCCATGACTTTTCAACCCAACCCAGCGTCCCAGGCCCTCTGACCACGGATCCCCCTCTCAGCCGTGACCGGCAGCCACTGTGGGCAGGGCCATTAACTGGGCGCGTGTCCCATCGCACAGACCCAGTGAAGGTCTTGAGCATATCTCATTTTTGCTCCAGTTGATTGTAAGCTCCTTGAGAACAAAGTTTATTTCTGACTTACCGCTATGTTCAATAAATAACTCAAGGTGGCCTTAAGCTGTTTTATGATGATTTTATGTGTTCATATTACAATCACAGGAAAACCCGAGTTCTTTGGGACAGGTGTCTTCTTTGTACTGGACACACTATGGCTGCACAGGGAAAGCACATGATAAGTGCGTGCGGAATGGAAACTTGGAAAACGTTTCATGCATTTCGTGAATTAGAGCAAACAACTGGATAGGTTCCCCCTCATTTCCTGATGCTTTTATCATTATCTGACTGTGGGGAAATAATTTTCTCTCTGTCTCAGTTTCCTTCCCTCTAAAGGGAGAGAATTGGATCAAACAGGCAGGCATTTCTTGCTCAGGTGGTTTAAGACTATGAAATCACATTCCTGGGGAGGACCAGGTGTAGCAGGAGGCAAGATGCAGATTGACCTATAGAAGATACTCAGTGCCCACAAAAATACCGTCTCTGCTTAGGAGGACTCAGAGTGTGAATGCTCCCTTGAAACATAATCAAGACCTAGAGCTAACAGTTATGCTTTTTACTGTCTTCTAAAACTAAAGTAAAATCTTGAAACTTTCTTTGTAGTCTGGATGCCGTAAGCTTGGGGGTTTCCTTTGTTTATATCATTTTAAATGCACCGGAAGACGCTTGGAGCCAAAGAGCTTCTCAGCTACCTCCCTCACCCCATCCTGGGAGTAGGTTGTACAGGGATGGTGGTGGTGGGGGAGTTGGGGGGAGTTGTAGTTTGTAGAGAGACTTGCAAGGGGTGCCTAGCTCTGGTGAATGGAAGGTCTAAGGGACCACTGGCTTTGAGTGATTAAGAAAAAGGAACCAGGAAGTGCCAGACAACTGATCCAGATGCTGGCAAATTTTTCCACCACACAATAAGAAATGATAATTATGTGATGTGATAGAGGCATTAGCTGACACTATGGTGGTACTCATACTGAGATCTGTTAATGTATCAAATCAACATGTGTATGACTTAAACTTACACAATGTTATATGTCAATTACATCTTAATAAAAATTAAAAAGAGGATGCTTTCCTGGCTGCCAGCAGCTACAGTTTTGAAAAGGGGAGTTGACAGCTGTTCCCTCCAGAGCCCCCAGCCCTCTGGTGCAGCGGTGTGTGGCACTCCCCCTGCCCTAGAGCAAACTGGAGAGCGAAGACATGAGTATGCCAAGTAGGATCGTTTCCGCGAGGCCTTCCCACTTCTCTCCCTTGACTATTGTATCAGGAAGGTGTCTGGAGTACATTGAACTGTCTTTCCTCTCATGTGAAAAGAACTGAAGAGAGTGCATCCAAGTTAGAGGGTGGGTTCTGGCGTTGGAGCACTTGGGCTCACAACTTGGCTCCACCATTTGCTGAAGGTGTGACCTTGGACAAGTTCCCTCACCTCTCTGTGCCTCAGTTTCCTCATCTGTAAGGTGTGCATTCCTTCAGTAAGTATTTGTTGAGAGTCCACACTGTAGGCATTGCTCTGGGTGCTTGAGATGAAGCAGCAGTGAGTAGTTCCCTCCCCAGAGCTTCTAGTTTGGTGGGATGTGATGGTTATCAGACCTACTTAATAGGACTGCCGTATTAAATGAATCGGTACCGTGAGCTGCTTTGTTGCCCTTAGGAACCAAGGCTAGCCCAGCATCAATTCACCAGAGGGTGAAGGGCGGAATGCTTGCTTATTTATTTTTTTACTCTTATTTTTTAATGCAGGGTACCATCTTTAGGAAAGAATTGCTGCTTAACTCATAAAAATCCATGATTTTTTTCTAATTACCAAAGAAATACCTGCTCACAAACAATGTAACGTGATAGAAATGAATGGCTCGGCAAGCAAACACCCCTGAAAATCTTGTGCCCCAACTGTGACCACTGTTGGCAGTTTGGTAGATATTCATAACTCATCTTGATGGAATCATTTGTTTTTAGGACTTTTTCCCCCGATTATCCAACTTCATTGAAAAACAACCTGGCCCTGGCTAGTGTGGCTTAGTTGGTTGGAGTGTCATCCCATAACCAAAGGGATGCAGGTTCAATTCCGGTCAGGGCACATACCTAGGCTGCGAGTTTGACCCCTGGTCTGGGTGCTTATAATCCCCGGTCCAAGCACGTGTGGCAGACAACCAACTGATGTTTCTCTCTCACACTGATGTTTCTTTCTCTCTCTCTAAAAGCCATGGAAAAATGTCCTCATGTGAGGATTGACAAAAAAAAAGCCCTGTTCTAGTGTGGCTCAGTTGGTAAGCGTGGTCCCATAGACTGAAAGGTTACAGGTTCAGTTCCTGGTCAGGGCATATACCCAGATGTTGGGTTCGACCCAGCGTCAGAGGACGTATGAAAAGGCAACTGACTGATGTTTCTCTCTCACATCAATGTTTCTCTCTCTCTCTGTCCCTCCCCCTTCCTCTCTCTCTAAAAGTAATGGAAAAATGTATTCGGTGAGGATTATTAAAAAACAGTCTGAGGATTATTTAAAAAACAGTCTGGTTAAGCCTAATAAAGTGAATGCAGAATAAGATGAGACCGCGTGTGCGTGTGTTTCAACGAGCAGGAAGCACACCACGCGGAGAGAGGAGAGAAGGAGGGCAAATACGTCACACACTCGACTGTCCGGCACGGAACAGCAAAGCTGGGGCTTGGGGCTCCCAGTCTCACTCCCCGCTCTTCCCCTCACGAAATGCTCTGTTTCATCAACAGCAGCTCAGGAGAATCTTTCTGAAAAAAACGTCTTGGTGTCCTAATTCCCTTCTGGATAGTCAGGAATAGGGATGGAGGGCAGTGATTTCTGAGGATTTGGGTTTTCTGATGGTGCATTGCCCCACCACTAGTGCATGCTGCTGGGTTTCCAGGACTGCTTTTCCTTTCAGAAGTTTTATTTGGTTCTTTTAAAAATCTGCCTGCCATTTTTTTTCAGTGTTGGGTACTTTCCTTTTGTTAAAAAATATTTTATTTATTTATTTTCAGAGAGGGGGAAGGGTGAGAGAAAGAGAGGGAGAGAAACATCAATGTGTGATTGCCTCTCACATGGCCCCCACTGGGGACCTGGCCCGCAACTCAGGCATGTGCTCTGACTGGGAATCGAACCGGTGATCCCTTGCTTCACAGGCCGGCACTCAATCCACTGAGCCATGCTAGCCCGGGCGGGTATTCTCCACATTATTTATTTCTTTTATACCTTTAAGTAGAGCGGCTTTATAATCTTTCTCAGCATATTCCTTTTTCTTGGGGTTCTAATTGTTCTGTTAGCTGTGTATCTGATTTTTCCACATGTGAAATTGTTTCCGTGTGGGTTACCGTGAGTCATGAATTTATTTTCATTGGAGCTCTGTTTTCTCCCTCAAGGAATTTCCCACAGTGTGAGCGCGGCAGTGTTTCCACAGGGAAGTTTTCCTTGTCCCTCTACCGGTTCTGCAGCCATATCACCGGGAGGGGACAATACTCATTGCTTGGAATTTTTGCACCACATGTATATTATAAATGTGAACTCTACATTTACATGTGGTGAAGGTTTGGTGTTTTAGTTTTTCTTCCAAGAAACATCCTCCCTGCCCCCACAAGTTCCTTGTCATTTCCCTACTGATGTTGGGGAACAGAGCTTATTTCTTCTTCATGGCGGGGGCAGCCATTCGAAGCTGCCAGTTTTCTGCAGCTCTCAATTCCTGCCTTGTAGAAGCCTCAGCACGAGACCCTGCCTGGCTGTAGACCCATTTCCAAGCCTGGACGATGAGAAGGAAACAGCCACGAAAGTGAAAGAACCTGCAAGGCTGGGGCAGGAGGGCTCTGCAGCTCCAACAAAAACGACAAGTCGAAGGAGCAGCCAGAAAGCTGTGTGGCTGGGGCTCGGGCAGTGAGGGAGAGGGTGGGAGGGGGAAGTCCTCCAAGCTCCTTCCCGCTCCAGGGGCGAAGTGTGAGGGTCTGTCTGTGTAGCCTCTTAATAATTACTGTCAGTATCAGCGGGTCGATCCTGGAGCGATTTGATACTTTTCTATCCTTGGGAACGTTTCTGTTTTTCATTACTGTGTTGCATAAACAGCTGCTTGGTTCTGCAAGGGGCCAGACTCTCAGAATGGCGGGGCCATAAGGCCCAAACAACACTTAGTTGTAACAGTGGCAGAAAACCGGAGATTTCGCCTCCACAGGCACACACAGGTACCTCCCCTGGGCGGGAGGGTGTGAGCCAAGTTAAACTGACTAGGTTTAGGGGGCGAAGACCAAGTGTTTTTTTTAAATTGAATTTATTGGGGTGGCATGGGTTAATAAATTATATAGGTTTAAGGTATACAGTTCTCTAATATACCATCTGTACATTGTATTGTGTGTTCACCACCCCAAGACCAGGCGTTTATTAACTGCACATCCCGGGGATCTGAAAATAGAGATAAATGACACCCAGTGTTTCCAGGGCTATTAAGTTTTTGGCCCCCTGTCCCCACTGAAGGTTAGCACTGGGGAAGAAGAACTGGAGAAGACTGGGAAAGTAGCATTGGAATCATGGGGATGGATGAGCGGGACTAGGGAAGGAAGTGATGGATGTATTGGTGGAGAATTTAGCTCAAGTGTGAATGCAATGGGCCGCCTCCACAGCACTGCCTGAAGGAGAGTGGCTTTGGAAATTGCCTAAATTAATAACAATAATAGCAAACACTATTTAAGTATTTACTATTATCCAGGTATAATATTTAGCATTTTACATGGATTGTCTTAGCTATCCAGCATAAGCAACTGTACAAGTTAAGTTTTTTTTTTTAAAGATTTTATTTATTTTATTTTTAGAAAGAGGGGAAGGGAGGGAGAAAGAGAAGGAGAGAAACATCGTTGTGTGGTTGCCTCTTGTGCACCCCCTACTGGGGGCCCGGCCGGCAACTCAGGCATGTGCCCTGACTGGGAATCAAACCAGCAGGTTCAAACTCTTTGGTTCGCAGGCTGACACTCAATCCACTGAACCACACCAGCCAGGGCTACAAGTTAAGTTTTAAAAAAGCATTTTAGGAATGAGGAACTGCAGGCATATGTAAATGAAGTATCGGTAGCTTGCTAGTAAGTGACAGGTGAGAGGTTCAGGCTCAGACAGTCCAGCCCAAGAGTTTGTCCTTTTAACCACTGTTGTTAGTGGGTGGGGTCTTAATAGGGCCCCCTTTCTTAGGTGAGGTACTTACACTTTATAAGCTTCAGTTCCTTCATCCTTTCAAATGACATTAATAATAGTACCTACCCTCAGCATTGCTGTGAGAATTAAATGAATTAATAGTGTATTAAGTGCTTATGTCAGAGTCTATACATAGTAACACATTAAGTAAAATACAGTTGCTATTATTATCATTATTAATCCACTGAGGGAAGTCAGGAGGAAAAAAACCCTTCTATTCTTTCACCTTCTCTGCTATACTCTGAAACGTTCAGGTCTGGGCATGATTTCGTTCCTATTCTTGATGCCGGGCGATAAAATCAGGCTGTTGAGGGAAAATGAAAAGGAAACAGCCATCTGGCATGGCCGACTCCATCTCCCCAGGCAGCGAACTTCCCGCAGCACGTTTTGGCCTCCGTCCTGAGGCTGGACCTTGACTAATGAACTGCACACTCTCTCCGCTGTTCAGGCTGCTTGGCCACGGAGGACATGAATAGGTCCTAGAGAGCTGAGTGCTGTTTCGCATTTTGCTACAGCCCTCCAGTCCCGTTTGTGACCCAGGACAGGTTCCTCGCTGGCAGGAGGGTCTTGTAATCATGCTATATCCGGCTCCTATTCTGATAGGAACATGTAGGAGCTGGACTGTCAACAATTAACCCCATGAAGCTGAGACTGGAAAACTGTCCTGCTTCTTCAGAGGTCAGAAAAGTCAGAATGAATCCCAAAATTCCTTTTGAGCTTCCTCAGATGCGGTCACATTCATAACCGGCAGTCCATTCTAAGTGATAGCTAGCCTGGTGAAGGCTTTCAAGCCCTCAACCAGCCAATCAACCACCCACCGAGCTCCCACCCCCACTTAACCACGGGCCCACCATGAATAAGTCATGCTCCCTGCACCGCCCGCCCCCAGGAACTACCAGTCAGGTAGAGACGTTACAGAACTATAGGATGTGAGAAAAAAAAATGATTCTCAAAGTCCGCACTTCGATTGTGTGATACTTGAACCTCTCTACAACAGTCCAGGCACATCTCTGCCTAATCCCTCTGCTCTGTGAAAAATGAAAGGCCAAAAACAGTTTAAAGAAAAGCTCTAGACAATTATAGAAGAGATGGCACAATGAAGAACACCATTCATTAGCAAATGAATTATACAACCAAAAAGTTACTCTGTGATTGCAAACTTGGACAGAATTTCCGGCCAGGTTGGTCAGGGCAGATTTCCCGGGGTTTGAATCTTATGTGGTAGAGGGGAAGCATTTCACTTCTAGCTCGCCTGCTGCACCTCCGCAAATGCCTGGGGCTCAGGGAAGCTTGATTTAAAAACCACTGGTTCAGGTGGCTGAAACCCTTTCTGTTTTTGAGCTCTGATAATTATGACCCTCTGCCTGGGATTTAAAGCCTATCATAGTCTGCTCGATTCTGTCTTAACCTTATTTTAAACCAGTACACATTCATCTCTAGCTGGGCCAGTCTTCTAGAGTCTTCTGTATACTCCTTGCCTTTCCTTTTTTCTTGCTTTTCTCAAGATGTATCGTCTATATGAAATGTGTTCTTTTTCCCATTGCTTATTCAAATTTGAGCCTGAATTTGTATAGTTTCCGTCTCTTCCCAGCCATCTGATTGCTCCTTTCTCTAAATTCCCACTGAGCTGATAGTCAACGCCAAACAGCTGAGACCTTAACTCCTCTTTATCTCCACTTCACTTTTTCTTTTTTGTCTTTTTGGAAGGTCTATAAGATGCTTGAGGACACAGGCCATGTCTTTTATTTCTTTTCAATCTCATTACAGCGCCTAATAGAGTGTTGGGCATGAGGCATATCTTAAAGTAACTGATCAGATTCCACAGGCTACTCTTGGAAACATGATCTTGATGGATAGAATCCCTTCATTTGGGTTCTTTTTTCACGCACTTAACTGGACCAATTCTTCTGTGTGCTGTTCCTTTTTTTTAAAGATTTTATTTTTTTATTTATTTTCAGAGAGAGGAGAAGGGAGGGAGAAACAGCAATGTATGGTTGCCTCTCACATGGCCCCCAGTGGGGACCTGGCCTGCAACCCAGGCATGTGCCCCGACTGGGAATCGAACCGGGACCCTCTGGTTCCCGGCCCGCGCTTGTGCTGTTCCTTTTTTTAAAAAAAATTTATTTCTATTTATTTTTAGAGAGAGGGGAAAAGAGGGAGACAAACATTGATGTGTGAGAGATACATCAATCGCTTGCCTCTCACATGTCCCCGTGTAGGGATCTGGCCCGCAACCCAGGCATGTGCCCTGACCAGGAATCAAACCAGCAGCCTTTTAATTTGCAAGCCAGAGCTCAATCCACTGAGTAACACCAGCCAGGGCTGTTCCCTTTAAAAAAAAAAAATGCTCACCTGATGACATTTTTTCATTGTTTTAGAGAGAGAGAAGGAAGGAAAGGGGGGAAGGGTGGGGGGAGAGAGAGAGAGAGACAGCAATTCGAGAGAGAAAATCAACTAGTTGCCTCCTGTATGTGCCTGAACCAGGGATCCTATGCCTCCAGATTGGGGATCAAGCCTGCAATCTAGGTATGTGCTGTGACCAAGAATCGAATCTGCAACCTTTCTGTCAACATGAAGACGTTCCAGGCAACCGAGCCATACCAGAGAGGGCTGTGCATTGTTCTAAGAGCTGACCAAAACTTAATGCAGTAGAGGTAGTAAAAAAGGTCTGGAAGATAAAGAGCTAAATTGCTAAATGTCTTTCAGTCTGATAATATGCTAGAGTATCTGCATTCACGATGGCTGCAAGGCCGTGGGGTCCTAGTCCACTCATCACCGGTCTACTCATCTACCTCCGAATATGATATGCCGAGAGGCACATAATGGGAGCAGTGGAAGCCACTCTGCTGCACAAAGAAACAGGACGCAGAAGAAAGGGTGGATGGAAGTACGAGAGGATTCAAGGAATTACACTGGTCTACAGGATTTGTGTAGTCAGTCTTCAGCTCATCAATGCTTACTGTGCCAGATGGCGAAGAAGATGAGTGGCGAGCAGCAGCACCAGCCCGCAGCAGAAGGCCAAGAGCATGAACACCTGGCCAGCAGCAAAAGGCGGTGCAGGGCCCTCTGGGTAAAACCATTCACTTCCCCCGGCCACAGCCAAGAGTCCCACTACCACCGCCGTGGCGCCCCTCATATCGATTTTTCATGATACAGTTCCCTGCTTTTATGAGTCTCTGTGTTATTCCTCTCTTGCTTTTCTTGCATTTCCAGAGCACAACCTCCCGTGACACTGGCTGCACTGTTCCTTGTGCCTCCCAGGCTGGATGGGGCGACTCTTTACACTGGTGACTCTCCAATGAATCGTTCCCCTTGATATTTATATCCTTGCATCATCTTCTCCCTTGGAATCTGGTATGGACCCGTGATTTGCTCTCGCCAGGAGAATGTGGTGGAAGTTACACTGTGCCAGTTTCAGGCCTCAGCCTTAAGAAGGCTGGAAGCTTTTATGTTTTGTGTCTTGGGAGCCCCAGACTGCCAAGATTCAAGTTCAGCTACCTTGTTGAGAGAAGAGACCATATGGAGAGATCATGTGAAGAGGGAGAGACCCTGAAACTCTGTGGAGAGAGAGGAGCCCAGCCTTGCTTCCCGTTCGAACTGAGCCCAGCTGCCCGCTAATCTGCCCAGTGAAAGCAGCCCTGCAAGTGACTACTGGCAAATCCAGCAGAACCGCCCAGCTAAGTCAGCTCGGCTTGCAAGAATCAAGAGCAAATAAGTGTGTTAAGTGACAACTGGCTTGCTAGACAGCAATAGATAACTGAAACAGGGGTGTGCTTTGACACGACAGACCTGGGGGCAGCAAGCAGTCTGGGAAACTCGCCTCCTGGCTTCCAGCTTTGAGCTTTGGTGCTCTGCTTTGTACGAAGCCCCGCCAAGTACCGATAGCTGTGCTCCCTGGCCACCTGATCGGGGCACAGGAGAGAGAATTCAGCCAGAGATAGAAAGATGAAGAGACTCAAAAAGAAGGCATTTTCCTGGAGTTAAAATGCAGATGACTAAAAAAAATAAAGGCAGTTAAAAAAACAAACAAAAAAAAACTATCATTTCCCTTCTTCTTTATTACTTTTACCTCAGCAGCTTAGCAGTCTCTATCTTTAGGGCGTGGGGAGCTAGAGAGAAAGGGGGCGGTTTCCTTCCCTGGTCTGCCTAAAGGCTGCTGCTGCTGCTGCCATCAAACCTCTGTTTAACCCAGGCCAAGCACCAGACAGAGCCTGGGCCCCAGGTGCAAACTTGAAACAGACCATTCCCATCTGTTCTACTGTAAGTAAGAGAAATGCACGGCACAAATGGGAACCCTGGGGAAAACTGGTCCCTCGGGTGCAATGCTCCGGGTACCACCGTGTGGCAGGGAAAGAGCAGGAAGAATGGAACAACGAGGAAACGTCGAGCATTGTCTCGGCCGTGAGCAGGACACTCCCAGTTACCCATCGCTGTGGTTCACAGCTTTACACGGAGGTGTCTTCTGTCCTGGAGGGTCCTCCTCCGTGGCCAAACTCCAGGAGCATACCTGAGTCGTGATGACTCTTTTTCAGGCCCCCAAAATCTATGACACATCCCGATGAGTAGGTAGGGGCAGGAAGATGGAGATTTTTATTAGTAAGAAAGATGTTTGGAAAGAGACAAGGATTTTTTTTTTTCTTGGAGTCAGTGTTTCCCAAGATTCTTTCTTAAAATACATTGTATTTGGTTTGGGGGCTGCTGACTCACTCCCAGGCTGGGCATTCCACCCTGGGGCCACGCTATTCCCCAGAGTGCCTGGGGAGACCAGTTCCTTCCCTCCTACAGGATTCACAAACATCTGCGTGAGGTTATTAGAGTCTCAAAACAACCAGCTGTCAAACCATCATCTTTTCCCCTTCAGGACACATGCCTCTGGGCTGACGCACGGCTCTCCCCAAGGGTTTCCCCTGGACTGCTTGTGTGCCTGTTAGACTATGAATTGAGTTTAATGATAATTTGAAGAGCCTCTTACATCTTCATTTATGTAACCTTCTCACACGAATAGCCAGACTTCCCTGTGGGGAATCACAGAACCACTACTGACTCATTAGATAAGCATGGAGCGCTGGAACCAGGAAGCAACACAACAGGCTCCCAAAGCCCATTTCACCCCCTCCTCTAGCCATCCGCAGGTAGCTCAGCCTTGCAGAAAGCACTCTGGCCTCTGAATCAGCAGACCCAGGTTCAACTTGCAGTCCTGCCAGACACTATGTGACCTGAGACAGGCCCTCAGCCTCTCAGGGCCTCGATTTCCTCTTCTACAAAATGGGAATAATAATATCTATCCTGCCAGTCTGGGATCTTAAGAGGTCCTATGGAATGCTGGGGTGGAAAGGCATCTCAAAGAATATTAAATCTTACATTTCCTTCTATAAGAGCACCAGTAATAAGCCATGCCACCTGTCCTTGAACTCTTTCTGTGACAGGGAACTCATTCTCGCAGAAAGTCCAGTGCACTGTGAGATAGCTCAGATTTATTTTGAACCGTAAACTGCCTTTTTTGACATTTTACCAATTTTTGTTTTTTCCATTTGAGTATACAGAAACAAGTTTAATCCCCTTCTGGAAGAATAGCTTTCAGAAATCTGGAGGGAGTCCCATGCCCTTGATATGGACGGAGCAGTCCCTAAGTCTTCTCCCACTAGGCTAAGCCTTTAGCTTCCCCATCATCATGATTATTGTTCTCCAAAGGCACTTTCGGGAATCTATGACCTTCAAAGCATCCTGTCCAGAACCAAGTGTGGAATTCAGGATGGCCTGAAGGGGAGAATGAAGTGGGACGTTCACCTTGTTCACCTCCCTTGTTCTAGACGATGTGCCCCTATTGGTGTGGCTGACCCTTGCATTAGCTGCTGTGGTGGTTACATCCCAAAAGCAGCACTTCCTCTATCACCTGAGCTTTAAACACCTAATGTTCTGATTACCAAGTCTTTTCTGTCCAGCTCATTCTACGTAGCACCCAGCTCAGTAATTCTTAGGAACTAGAACTTACCAGAGCTCACCATCCACCGATCATAGTAGTGGCCCTTACCTCTCTCACACCACGTCCTCCTGTCCCTTCTTACCCAGCCTAGATCTCATGACACAACATCATAATCGTGCCCTTGAATACATGCCCAACTCCTTTCTCTCTCTTGCCTGGCAAAACCCCAATGCTGATTAAATCCTACTCTCTGTATCTTCCTACACATCATCCAGACAGTTGAAACTGACTAGCAAAAATCACAGAAATAAGATAATTGTCCTAAGTTGGCTTCATGAAGCGTAACCTCAAGGGGGCCCATGGAGCTGCCCAGTAATCATCCGCTTGTCCCCCAGTTTGGACATTCCAGGTCATACTGCCTGTATCCTTAAACCTCTACCACCTCCATCCCCATCTTTACTCTCAGCAGATGACCTTGCCTTCATCCAATGGGGACCCTGCATGCTTCCCCCATCACATCTGCCTGCCTGCCCACATCTGTGCCCAGTGCTCTGCCT
This sequence comes from Micronycteris hirsuta, assembly GCA_004026765.1. Lineage (NCBI taxonomy): Eukaryota > Metazoa > Chordata > Mammalia > Chiroptera > Phyllostomidae > Micronycteris > Micronycteris hirsuta. The sequence goes on from PVJI01022786.1 coordinate 20,627, forward strand.
TCCCCCCCTGTTCCTGCAGATGGGCTTCTGTGCTCCTAGCTCAGACTAGGCACTAGAGCCTCTCCCTCTTACTTCTTAAGGAACTTTTGTCCCCATGCCCCATACTCCATTACTAATTTCCTTCTTTTTAAAAAAATCCTCACTGGAGAATATGTGTATTGATTTTAGAGAGAGGGAAGGGATAGACAGGGAGAGAGAGAGAAAGAGAAAGAAACATTGATGTGAGAGAAAAACTGACTGATTGCCTTCTGTACATGCCCTGACTGGGGATTGAACCTACAACCTTTTTTGGTGTACGGGGCGATGCTCCGACCAACTGAGCCACCTGTGGCCAGGGCCTAATTTCTAGTTTTTTTACAGGATCACTCCCATCCTATATAACTTCAATATCATTTTCTCTCACCTTAAGAAACAAAATCAAAAGCCACAAAAACAACAAAATGCTTTCTTCTTATCCTCCGATAAAGAGAACTAAAAGTCCAGTAACCCGCCCAAGGTCACACACCTAGAAGGTGGGGGAGAATCAGTTTTTCCACTGCAAAAGTCCACCCAAATGAGACGTCATGGGCTGCAGAGGCTGGAGCAGCTTTCTCCAGCCACCGTTTGGTTTGAGTGGCTGAACTCGGAAGGGAATACTTTGCCAGAGATGGCCAGGCCAGCTCTGCCATACCTAGGCACTCCCAGGCCAGCAAAAAAGGCTGCATGTTTTCAAGTGAGAAGGGGTCCTGCTGCTGAGCTGCTGAAACTCTGTCTTGACTGACTTGCTTGTCAGACCAAACGTGGGTGGGTGGAGACCTTTTCCAGAGCTCCAGGCCAGCAGCAGGCCAGCTGCAGCAGGGTGAGCAGGCGGCCGCGATGGCAGACAGATGGGGCAGGAAAGAGGGGGCAGAAGCACCAACATCATGCACCCCACTGCAGAGATAACACCTCATAAACCTCACAGGCTCAGCCCACGATGCCTTATTAATGCTTCCTGGTCCTCATGTAGAGGTGGAAAAGTGACAATAACGTGGCAAGCTGCCTTCCAAAGCCGTTTTGTTAGAAGAGCACATTTCTTTCCTCCACTGCTCACAACGTCCCTGTTTATGCCGAGAACGCAGAGCAGCTCAGGCTAAGGGCATTTTCTTCCTGAAATATCGGACATTTAACTGTGTCCAGAACACAGACCTTCAGCCGTCAACCTTCCCCGCTCCCCTCTCTGCTTTAAAACATTCTCCCAGACAACAAGCCCATTCGACTTTGAGGCTTTCAAGTACATGGGGTCAGGTAGGAATTTTCAGACCACCTGGAAAAGTACACACCAACTGTCTCTTGTTTGTGTATCTGCCAAAACCTGTGTTAACTTCAGTCATTCTACCTCCTAGAAGCCTTCTTTCAAAAGGGAGAGACTGACGCACTTACTTGTCTGTCACGGCCTGCATGAACTCGTCCAGCAAGTCGTCATATTCCTTCCCACGCACACGCTGGTGTTTCAGGCCGATGTACAGAGGGTCTTTGAGCAGCTCCTGGAACAGATAGTATCATGTCCTCAAGCGTCCTGGTTTGGCAGGAAGGACCAGGGGGTGAGAGGGGAGAGGGAGGAGAAAGATCCTCAGGTATCATCTTTGGAAGGATGTGAAGGCTAAGCCTCTGCCTGGGAGTGGGCTTCCAGGTGGTCCCCACTTTAGAAACCGAGGATGCTTTCAACAGGCAAGCCTCTCCCAGACACAGTCTTCCAACCTCTGGCTGTGGCTCTGGATTTATTTCAGGGTTTCTCAGCATTGATGTAACGAAGGTGGAGGGGGGTCTGGCCAAATTGCTGAGCAAAGGGGAGAGGCCCCCAAGAGGGATCAGGAAGTGCCAAAGGTGGCAGGATTGAAATCACAACCAAAACTGTGTGACATATTTCCATACCCCCGGGGAAGGGTAAACAACGGCCGCAGCTCGTGACACAGCTTGCATAGAGCATGCATGGGCTGAAAAGGTCACAACACACATGTATCATGGAGGTGAACACAGCAACGCCCACCCTGGGCAGAGACACTGTGCCCCTGCGCATGGCTAGAAACCCTCCTACCCGCTTCCGGATCGTGGTGGGAGGAGGGACAGACACGCTCTGCACGCTGAGATGCAAGGTGGACGTTAACCTAGACTGCCTGGCAAGCAGACGCTGCCACGGGACACAGGATTTTGGGGTGGTGGAATATTTAAATGGAAAACACAGAGTATCAGTGCTTTTTGCATTCCCCTTGTCTGCCTGGTTGGGGGCTGGCAGAGCATTTGCAGTACGTGATGGGCACCGGGCCCCATTTGTAGCGCTTGCCTTGCCTTTGTTTGCCTGGTCAGGAGCAGGTTTGCACGGGATGTGTACCTTGCCAGCAGTGGCCTGGAGGACACCGTGGCCCCACACTGCATAGCACAGATCCCGGAGCACTCCCATTTTCTTGTTCTGAAGCAGCACACAGATGCATGGGCCAGGAGTGCCCGCTGGCCCCCGGGGGTGAAAAGCAGCCTTGGGCACCAGGGCCCCACGGATGGAGCCCCTTACACAACCAGCTGCAGTGACCTCGGGTGTGCCCTGGCCCTGGGAGAGGGAAGAAGCTGCGGTGAGGCAGTGGAGATGGCAGCCCCACGGGGACGCACTCCTGAGAGGGGGCGGGCCTGGAGCAGAGAGATGGAGACTGTTCACAGAACGGCCCTGGGCCCCAGGAGGGCAGAAAGGAATGGAGCAGGATATCTGGACACCAGTTCTGGTCCCAGGGGTGGCTGGCTTCTTTCTGTGTTTTGCAGAAGAAAATGGCTTGAAGCCAGGGAGTTTCCACTCCCCCAAACTGGGCAATCTTTTAATAAAGACCTTCCTCCTTCCCGACTGATGATTGTGTTGTGCATGTGTGTGGTGGCAGGCAGCCGAGCCCGCTTTGTTTGGTAACAGTGGCGTTGCTGACACTTTGCTTACATAATTCTTTGATGTGAAGGCTGACTGCATACTGTAGGATATTTAGCACCCGCCTCTGACCTCTAGCCATTATAAGTCAGTAGCACTCCCAGATGTGACAATAAAAAATGTCTGTAGATATTGCCAAATGTCATCTTTAGGGCAAAGTTGTCATAGGCAGCACCTGGATTGAAGTATTGGTTCTCGTCCAAAGCTACTGATCTGTACTTAAATTGAAAAAGCCCTTCCTTCCTTCCTCCCCCATTCCCCGCCTTCCACAAAATCTTACCAAATATCTACCACGTGCCTGGTGGTCCGATACAAGGGTAGAGTGATACAACCAGAAATTTCAGTTTAAGAAAGAGGCCCACCTGAATGCTAGCCTGTGTCAGGTGACCCTCGCTCCACCTCTGGTAGCTCTTTGCCAGGGCACTCACACACTGTTTGGGTATCTTCTGTGTCTGCACTGGTGTGATGACCACGCCCATCGGCTGACTTCTCACCCCCTCTGTACCCCCCACGGCCCTCCACAGAGTCAGTGGACTCATTCGTGCACGCACACCCACTGATCGCCTGTCCCTGACACTGGGCCGCGCAGGGATGTATAGATGGGTGATACACGGTTGCTGCCTTCAGTCTGCCCAGTCTATTGCAGGTGGCGGATGAGCAAACTATCAACTCTGCGACAGGGCAGAGTTACAGTGCTTTGGGACAAAGCGTGGTGCGTGGCAGCACAGAGAAGGAGTGGAGTAATTCCCACTGGGGATGGCTGGGTTCTGTCATAGAGAAAATGGTTAGGCGTTAAAACATAGACAAATTTTGACGGGTGGGCTGGGCCCTCCAGGCTGGAAGTCAGCACGGTGGGGGCTGGAGTAGAAGGGGGAAAAGTATCCAGTGCGTTTAGGGAATAGGAAGCACTTCCATGTGTTAGTGTCCAGGAATTATCTACTTTTGTATCCATCTCACAAAAGTACCGGCTCCGCAAGGACAAGGTTTCTGTAGTCGTCTCCGTTTGAACTGCTGCTGCAGGACTGGGAAATAGGGGTGCCCTGGGCTGTGCCCTCCGAGGGCTGAGGGTCAAGTCTCCCCCCACCACTGACCAGCTGTGTGACCTCAGGCAAATCACATGACCTCTCGAGCCTTCTTCTCATC
>PVJI01022787.1:0-24675 GCA_004026765.1 Micronycteris hirsuta
CGACAACTTCACACTGGTCAGAATGGCCATCATAAACAAATCAACAAACAAGAGCTGGCGAGGTTGTGGAGAAAAGGGAACCCTAGTACACTGTTGGTGGGAATGCAGACTGGTGTAGCCACTGTGGAAAACAATATGGAATTTAAAATCTCAGAAAACTAAAAATGGAACTGCCTTTTGACCTGGCAATTCCACTGCTGGGATTATACCCTAAGAATCCTGAAACACCTACTCAAAGGAACCTATGCACCCCCATGTTCATAGCAGCACAATTCACAATAGCCAAGTGCTGGAAGCAACCTAAGTGCCTATCAGTAAATGAGTGGATAAGAAAACTGTGGTACATTTACACGATGGAATACTAAGCAGCAGAAAGAAAGAAGGAGCTCCTACCCTTCACAGCAGCATGTATGGAACTGGAGAGTATTATGCTAAGTGAAATAAACCTGGCAGTGAAAAACAAATACCATATGATCTCACCTATAAATGGAACCTAATCAACAAAACAAATAAGGCAAGTGAAATATAATCAGAGATATGGAAATAAAGAACAAACTGACAGTGACCAGAGGGGACAGGAAAGGTGGATAACAAGGGACAGAATGGGAAGGGTCCAGTCAAGGAACATGTATAAAGGACCAATGTACAAAGACATGGGGGTGGGGGGGGATGGAGGATTGAATGTGGCAGGTGAGGTGTGGGTAGGACAGGGGAGAGTAATGGGAGAAAAAAAGGGACAGCTGTGATTGAACAATAATGAAAAGATTTTTTTTAAGCCACGGAAGAATTTTTAAAAATATAGATTATGCCCTTTTCTGTAGAACATTCCCTCAGAAGGGTATTACTTAGGAAAATGATCTTTCCCCATGCAGTCTAGATTAACAGATGAAAGGAATCACATTCTTTGTATGCATTTCTCTCTTGGTATTGGTAAAGAGAGGCAGGATGGCTCTGTGGTATGGTATGGTGTGAGCTCAGTGAAGCAGGAAAAAGGCAGAGAAAGAACCGGTTCTAGCTCTTCTATTCACATGACCACAGGAAAGTGATGTAAACACTTTGAGCCTCCATTTCTTCATTTTCAAAGTATGTATTGTGCCCCATTTTTCTCCAGTCTTCTCACAATTCCTTAAATGCCTTCACTTTTCTTCTAGCCATAATGAACTACTTATAGTTCTCAGAAAGCACCATGCTCTATTCTCACTTTGCTGAGAGTTTTTATTATAAATGGGTGCTAGATTTATTTTATCAAATGTTTTTCTCTGTATCTATTGATATGATCACATGATTTTTATCCTTTATTTTGTTTATGTGGTATATCATGTTAATTGATTTGCACATATTTTTATTAAGTATATTTTATTGATTATGCTAATACAGTTGTCCCATTTTTCCCCTTTGCCTCCCTCTGTCCAGTACTGCTATTCCCTCCAGCATCCAGCCTCTTAGTTCATGTCCATGGGTTGTGCGTGAGTTCTTCGGTGTCTCCATTTCCTATACTATTCTTAATATCCCCCTATCTATTTTGGTACCTACCAATTATGCTTCTTAGTCCCTGTATCTTTTCTCCCTTTCTCCTGCTTCTCACTTCCTCCTCCCCACTGATAACCCTCCATATGATTTCCATTTCTATGATTCTGTTCCTGTTCTAGTTGTTTGCTTGGTTTGTGTTTTTGGTTTTTTTTAGATTCCATTGTTGATAGTTGTAAGCTTGTTGTCATTTTGCTGTTCATAGTTTTGTTATTTTTTCTTAAGTCCCTTTAACATTTAATATAATAATGGCTTGGTGATGATGAAATCCTATAGTTTTTTGTCTGAGAAGCTCTTTATCTACCCTTTGATTCTAAATGATAGCTGTGCTGAATAGAGCAATCTTGGCTGTAGGTTCCTGCTTTTCATGACTTTGAATAATTTCTTGTCTTCTAGCCTGCAAAGTTCCTTTTGAGAAATCAGCTGACAGTCTTATGGGAACTCCCCTATAGGTAACCAACTTCTTTTCTCCTGCTGCTTTTAAGATTCTCTTTATCTTTAACCTTTGGCATCTTAATTATTATGTGTCTTAGCATGGGCCTCTTTGCAGCCATCTTGTTTCGGACTCTCTGTGCTTCCTGGACTTGCATGTCTATTTCCTTCAACAAATTAGGGAAGTTTTCTTTCATTATTTTTTCAGCTAGATTTCCAATTTCTTGGTCTTTCTCTTCTCCTTCTGACACCCCTATAATGTGAATGTTGGACATCATTTTTTTGGTTTCTTCATTCTTCTTCTTGTTCTGATTGGTTGTTTATTGCTTCCTTACATTCCAAATCAGTGATTTGATTCTCATCTTCAACCATTTCAACAATGGCCTCTGCCCACCTTTCCCTCTGGGAGAAAACTGTCCCCCAGCTCTCACCCTGACATTTCAGTTCCTCTACATATGTCTCTGATGCATTTCAAGCTTCCACCCTGGTGCTGAATCTCAGAGGAAGTGAATCTGAGTAAGCCTGTGTGTGAGCCCTTAAGAGGCACTTCTTAGGAATCCAGTACTTCCTTTCACTGACTCAAACCCCATTGGTTTTTACAGCCAGAAGTATGGGGGCTTATCTTCATGGCATTGGAACCCTGGGCTGAGAGTTCTGGTGTGGCACTGGGACTCCTCACTTCCAAGATATCCCTACTGAATTTTTATCCACCACGTGTGTGGCACCAGCCCATTCCATGTCTCCTCATCTCCACATTCCACAGCTCCTACCAGTCTGGATGGATGTGGTTTATTTACATTGTTGTCAGACTTCCATTTGATTTCTGGTGGTCCTGAGTGATGGTTTTTCTGTAGTTTAGTTGTAATTCTGATGTGGTTGTAAGAGGAGGTGAGTCATGTTTACCTACACTTCCAGCTTGACCAGATGTCTCCATTTCAATTATCATATTCTTCATTTCTGACTGGTTTGTAAGTAAGTGAGTGAGTCTACGCTCAGGCCTTTTAAGAGGATGCCTGAGTCTAGAGCAGCCCTTCATCTAACGTGGACTGAGTCCCTGCTATTTTCACAGCTACCGCTGTCCAGGCTAGGGAGGCTGGTGTGGGGCTGGTAACCCTCACTCCTTAGGGTGGAATCTCCACAGCTGAGATATCCCTCCCAATTCTGAACCTCTGACATGTGAGTGTGGGATCAGCTTGTTTTGAGTCCAAACATGGCTTTTTCTTCACATCCTTAGTTATAGGATTTCTGTTCAGCTAGTCTTTAGGTTGTTCTCAAGGGTGGCTGTTCTATAATTTACTTGTAATTTTGATGTTGTCATGGAAGGAGGCAAGCACAGGACTCACCTACTCCACCATCTTGACCAGAAGTCTCACAAGAGGTTAGTCTTGAAATAATACCAACACTGTACTCCCACAGGGAACTCTTCAAAGAATCCACAGGCCCCCATGTGAGAGCGACAGCATTAGATTCCTGAAGTGACAGAGGGTAGACAGCAGCCAAAAGAATCTACAAATAGCATAAGGTGAATGAAAAAGCATTTTCCCCTTTCCTATCATCCCTTTTCTCTGCTCTGCAGAAGTCAGCAGCAGCTTAATGTGAAGGGGGTAGAAAAATGAATATCATAGGTATAGCAATAATCCAAGGAAACTGAATTTTTGGTCTTCAGACACATGGATCAGCCCTGAATTGGGAAGCAGGGAAAAGTTTGAATTGGATGAGAGACTAATATTTTAGATTGGACTTAACTTTTAAATTTCTGAAAATTAGATGCTTTAATACATATGAATGACTGGAAAAGAAATAGCATCTACTCAAGAGAGACAATATGTAATGAAGGGAGATTTTTTTCAGAATATGTTTGAAAACAACAGAGGTAGAGGGGAAAATACATTTTCTATTCATACCCCTATCAACTTCACCTGGCTTACTAAACTAGTTGGTTATATACATTTATACTAAGACCAACAACAACTAACACATCCTAAATAATTACTATGTGTCATGTCCTTTTCTTATCACTTTTATGTACTTTTATTTTACCCTACCAGGTGGGTACTATTGTTATTCTTAGTTTACAAATGAGAAAACTGTGGAACAGAGAAATTACATAACTTACCCAAGGTCACATAGCTACCAAGTCACAATCTCTGTGTTGATGCTTCTAGTTGATGCCTGTCTTAATCAGCTTACACTGCTAGGACAGAATACCTTTAAATAGGTCCTGAGACCAATTTCAATTGAGTGGGATAGTTGTTCCCCCACACCAACAAGTAATTTTCAAAAGCCAGTAGGATATCCAAGAATTGGACTCAAGCCCATTCTGACATTATCTACCTACAGAAAGCATCAGATTCCACAGATTAGGACCTAGTACCGCAAGACCACATGTCCCCCATCCCACCAGATACCAGTCAGAAGGACAGGCTGTTGTTGTTACCTGTGCTTCTGGTCAAATGGGTACAGACTGGAGATTCCCACGACCTACTGCTCCTTGGGTTCAATTATTTGCTAGAGTGACTCTCAGAATTCGGAGATACATTTTACTTACTAGATTATAGGTTTATTATAAAAGGATATAACTCACGAACAGCCAGATTGTATGGGAAGGATGCAGAGCTTCCAGGCCCTTTTCAGGCATATACCACTTTCTCACATCTCCATCACACCTGGAAGCTCTCTGGGCCCTGTCCTTTTGGGTTTTTGTGGAGCTTCATTAGGTAGGCATGATTGCCTATCAGGGGTGTCCAAACTTTTGGCATTTCTGGGCCACACTGGAAAAAGAAGAGCTTTCTTGGGCCACACATTAAATATACAAACACATTAAATACAACAAAAAATTCATAATATTTTAAATAATTTAAAATTTTGTGTTGGGCACATTCATAGTCATCCTGGGCCACATGCAGCCATGAATCATTGGTTGTACACCCCTGGATTATTGGCCACTGACAACTAATTCAAGCTCCATTCCCTTTTCCCTTCCTGGAGGTCAGGGAATCAGACTGAAAATTTCAACTCTCTAATCACTAGTTGGTTCCCCTAGCAACTAGCCCCCATCCTTAGGTTATCTAGGAGCTTTCTAAAAGTCACCTCATTAGCATAACAAAAGATACTTTTATAGCTCTTAGCACAGAAAATTCCAAGAGTTTTAAGCCAGGAACTGTGAAACAAAACCAAATATATATGGGAAATATGTTTTGGTCATTTAAATTACCAAATACATATTTCTTATAAGTCACAATATTGAAACCATAAGACTTGGTGGCTTCTAAACAACAGAAATGTATTTCTCATGGTTCTGGAGGCTAGGAAGTCCAAGATCAAGGCATTGGCAGATTCAGCATGTGGTTCATAGATGTCCTTCTACTCCTCATAATCTTACAAGGCAGAAAAGCACAGGCAGCTCTCTAGGATCTCTTTAATAGAGTATTTATAAGGTTCCACCCCCATGACCTGATCACCTCTCAAGCTCCACCTCCAAATACCATCACATTGGGAGTAAGGTTTCAACATACAAATTTGGGGGGAGGGGACACAAACTTTCATTTTATAGCACTGCCCCCAGCACTTTTGTCTGTTTTAATTTGGATGACTTTCAACTGGGTACAACTCTTCAGGGCAGCACTATGCCACCACTCCTAACTGGCTGTCATCCCTAAATGCCTGTCCACTTCATTAATTTCCATGATCTACCTAGCTCACAGACTTTTGAGTTTGTAATTTCTGCCAAAGAGCCTCATCAAATTCCTGGCCCATACCCTTGTCCTTTACCCATTTGCCTATCTTATCCTTCTCAATCTGGAACATTCTCCACAGCCTCCTTTCCAGATCAACTACCATACTCAAACCTAACTCCAGACCTATCCTGGAATCTTCCCAAATTAGCAGCAGTAAACAGTAATCTTTCCAATCCTTTGATTTCCAACAGGACCTATTAGTTGTGAACCATTATCTTGCTCATTTGCTCCTTTAATGCACATCTTGTCTTCCTCCCTCCCCCCAATCAGAGTAAATGTAGTATGACTGCCTTTCGGATGTATGAAGTTTTCTAGGGTACAGTCCTCAGTTATTCAGTCAAACACTAATCTACATGTTGCTGTAAAAGAATTTTGCAGATGTATTTGGCACCCCAGTCAGTTAAGTTTAAGAAAAGAGAAGTATCCTGGATAACCTAGGTGGGTCTGAGTTAATCAGTTGGAGGCCTTAAAAAGAAGAGTGAAGGTTCAGAGAGAGAGAGAGGGAGAAATGTTCCTTCTGCAGACAACTGCTTTGGCCTGTGCCCACGGAGCTCCTCCTGCCCATGACTGCCTCTTCCTGACTGCCTGCTCTGCAGATTTTGAACATAAAGCAACAGTCACACTTGTGTAACAATTCCTTGTTTTACACGCACATACATTATACACACACACATATCTGTCCTACTGATTCTACCTCTCTGGTTGTGAGGCATGATAGAAGGAAGGTAGGGAAAACTCCAGACAATGGAATTAGGAAGGAGCAGATTTCACAGGCTAATAAGCTGATAGGTCCTCTCTCCAGAACCCCCCCCTCCACACAAGATCAAAAGGAAAATAGCTCTTGATAGTAAACTCCTGCAGTGGCCACAGAAGTCAACAATAACTAGCTAAAAAGTCAACAATAACTTGGGTTGGACTGGCTAAAACCAGATCAACCCAAGATGGAGAAAGAGTTGACCAGAAAAGGGCCCTGAAGCACATTATACTATCATTATAGTAAAAGCTGATACCACAATAGAAGGGGGACCAAGAGGGACAAATATCATGATACTTCTGTTATGACCATATTTGGAACATGATCCTGGGCAGAAGGCAGAGTCAGAATTTGGCACCACAAAGTTCAAACACAACCCACCCTTGGAAACACATAAAATCCCCAAACTGACTAACCTGGTGTGCAACTCACTGGTGAGTTTGCACACATCTGTGCAGACATGTATTTTCACTTCTTTACAGCAGCACCCTGTGAGACTTGCCAATCACTGATCCTGTCTCCAAGAGTCTGAGTCCTAGCCTCTTTGTCTCTACCCGAAGAAAACTTGCTTTTGCTTCACTCATTCTCACTAGGACTCATTCTTGAATTCTTTCCTGCCTGAGTCAAGAGCATGGAGGTGAGGACCTGGCCAGGGCAGGGCTGCTTCCCCAGCACAGGACTGGACTGGTGACAGCTGAACCCCGACAAAGATACACAGTCAGTAGAGAGAATGCTCTTGTCTTTTTGAAACTCCCACCATATATAACACACACACATATACATATAAACTCATGTTTGTATACATAGTTAATGTCACTGAGTAAATCTAGACATTAAAACCATGACAAATACTATGCATATGAACAAATATGTAGGATATATTGGATAAACAAATGCTGAGTAATAGAAAAAAATTGTAAGAGTAAGCCAGTATAAATCACAAAACTTACACAAAGAAAAATTTTGAAATGAATTCATCAAGCAAGTTTTAAATGTAGACTGGTTGAGATAATAGTGGAGAACAAAATGATAAAAATCCTTCTGAAACAGTGGCAGTATAAGTAAACAATGAACCATATGTATATCTACATATTTACATCAAAGGAGTTCCAAAGAATTGAATTGCAATAAAACATGTATTTTATCTAAGTTCTCAATTTTTTAGTTCATTCTACCAAGCTGTCACAGTGATAGCAATAATTGATGTTTACCATTTTAATATTAAACTTTTCTCACTAATGGTACTATATATAAATGACTTTGATTTGTGATTTTCCCCCAACACTGCGCCCTTAGAATATATGACACGATTATGTATGAAATGGGAATTGGAAATTCCCTTAATATCCATGAGCATGTATTTATGCAGTCTTTAAAATTTAGAATTATGTAGGTTGCCTAAGCACTGGATTCGAATACTCAAGTATAAAGGATTACATACATATGGTAATTGTCCCATATGTGAAGACATTGCAAGGACCAGAAACAGAAGCAGTGAGTACAGAATTTCAAGGTTATAACTTGCTGGCCATGCCACTATCTACATTTTTTTTTAATATTCTGAAATATTTTTTTAAATATTCTAAATATATTTTTAAAATATTCTAAACTTCTAGTTAGCTATGCAATGACTCAGAACTGGCATGAAACATCACTGAAACCAAAAGATATGCTTTTGGTTTGAAAAATGGTTTCTAGTGTCAGCTAAAATTCAGAAACACATTTGCTACTCCAACCTCATCACGCCCCTCACCTATAAACTATTATGTAAAATTATTTTAAGCAAATGAAACATGTAGATCAACCTTATCTTTTCACCAAGTTATGAGTGCAAGATGTTACAGTCTTTTTATTATATTGTTTTATAAGCTAGAGAAAAACTCCGGCCCCCAAATGTTAAATATACTCCAAATTCAATTTAACAAACATATGAAATGTCTACTATTTACTGGCTGCTGAGTTGACGAATGTGAATAAACCACAGTTGTTGCCCTCGAGAAGATCACTGTGTAACAGAAACGACAACTATGAGACAACATGACAAGTACAATGACAGAGATCTATACAGAACATTAGAGGACCAGAAAAGAGTCTCCTAACCTGCAAAGTACAGGAGTGTCAAAGGTGACTTCCTGAAGCTGAGTTATCCCTGAGCTGAGACTCCAAAGAAGACAGCCAAGCAAAGGAAAGGGAGGAAGCCCTTACAAGTAAAGGGGGCAGGGTGTCATTAGTAGAGCAAAAAGCAGAGCCAGTGTGGTTTACTGTACCGCAGATAATTCAGGGCTGTTGGAGCAGAAGGAGTGAGACAAGGAGGGGCTCAGGGTAATAAACACGAGTGCGCTGATTTAAGTCTGGACAGAACCATACATAGGAGGAGTAACAAAGCTTTTCCAATTGAATAGAGGTACTTGGCATTCAAGAATGTGGAGAAAGGGAAAACCAGTACCAAAAAGAAGCTGAAGACATTAAAGACAAGCATCGCTCCTTTGTAATTTTGGTTAGGTGGGTCCCAAGCAGTTGTACAGAAAGATAAACAACTTCCCCAGTAATATCAAAAAACACCATCCACATATGATTAAGCTTGCCTACAATATAAACAATGAAGCCACAGACACACTCAGACAATCTCAAAAATATCAACAATGTTGTGATTAAGCAAAATGTTAGTTTGACGGTTGCATTCACTCTCATTACAGAAAAATTGTCCAAGGTATATAATATCTCATCTACTATTAAGTCATTATAATGACAAATATCTCCCTAGGCATTCAATTCCCTCATTGTTTTCATGAAAAACAATGACAATGCAGTGAGAAGTAATACTTTCCTTCAATAGACCTGATGAACTATTACATTTGATGTTACTAATATGGGAACTACTCCCAGGAAAATCTACTTGTTATCGCAAATTCTAGTAACAGTCTAATGACAGACAGAATTGAATAGATGCAATAACACAACACTATATAAAAGACTCCACTGAAGACCAAATCTATGGCTGGTAACTAAGAATGTGTGACGATTTTGCTCTTATCTACCATCTAACTATCTTGTTCATTGGTGGGTTTTGCATAGGCATGAGATTGTCCTAAGGAAACAATGCAATTATAGGCACGCATCATAGCCTGGCAGTTAATTGAAAGACCTTGGAAATCACACTGACCTGGATTAAAATCCATCCTCTTCCTCTACTAGCCATGTGACTTAAGGAGATATATTTAACTTCCCTAAGCCTGGTGGAAAATGAAAAAGATATTTCATAAGGCTCCTGAAAAGTCCCAGCAGGATCAAGCCCTCGTCTCCCCCAGGGTGATCAAACAATAATGCATCCTGTTGCAACCTTGAATTCACTCTCCTCATTCTCTATATCAGTCTTGCCCCCTTTCCTCAACTCTGGCTCCCTGAGCTGAAAATACTCAAATAAATGACTTCCATCCAAATTTTGTCACAGGTTTGATCTAAGGAGACGGTAAACTTAAAGTAGTTGAAGCCTGTGAACTTGATGGTAGAGTGAAGTCAAAAGTTTCCGGTTTCTCACCAAACCAGACAGGTCTCCATGGAAACTAGGTCCTTCGACGTCCAGGATACTTCCTATGCCTTTCCAGAACATTTTCTTTCCTCCAGATGTTCCCTAAGCAGCAAGAAAGAGTCACCTCCAGCTACACCAGAAGGGGTGCCGCGGTCACCATGACAACTTGAGCTCACCTGGAAGCACGCAACAATAAACACCGACAGCTCAGGACCAATGGGATCGGGGGACAGGACATGCCTGTCTTTTTTTCACCTGGATCTGGCACACACATAACTGGTGCCATAATGTACATTCTGATTGGCTTTCCCTTTTTGCACCTCCCAGTCCCTCGTTCCTTCCCCCTGGGTTCACTTTTTAAGATAACAAAGTGCATGGAGCCCTTTTCTCCGCCTCCTTAAGAGGGAGGTAGCCTAACACCTATCAGCAGATTACAGGCTGCAACAAACACACCCTAGGAGCAGGTCCTGGCCTCCGCAGTCCCAGAGGGTTAGCCCATTGTCAACAGGGGGAAGCCGTAAGATGGCCAGGCCCACAAAGTGTCACTATCCCTGTAAAATATATAACAAAATGCCACATACAGCAAAAGTCACACATTTCAAGCACAGCATTGGTGTCATACCGAAACTGTTATGTTCCATAATCTGGCTATGTCAGTCAGATTTACATGGAAGGCCTCCAGTCTTCAGCTATGTTTGGGGCAATCTGGGGATCAAAGTGAAAGAGTCTCCTAAGCGACATTAGTTTGGAAGACTCCCAGCCTCAGTAAGTTGTTATTTCTTCAACCTATTACAAAATCAAATGCCAGGGGCTGATATTTAATGAAGAAAGATGACATATAACTAAAGAAAAGGTATTTATGTATCCTGTAGATATTACAGCTTGCATATAGTTTTATATCTTTATAATTAATATCAAAATGTAAATGAGTTAGACCACAGAGTGGAACAGCCATAATGAAGTTTAAGTAGAGAAAATGTGCAAAAAAAGGACACGGTTAGTAGGTAACCGGTTTTATATTATCCCTCTCAACTGCTAACTGAACGTCAGTTGGAGAGAGTAGTCCATGGTTATTTATAAGTCATAATCAACAGGAATTGAATTAGTTTACCCTCCTCAGGACAGAGATCTGTGGTCCTGAGGAAGAAAACTAGATGAAGCAGATACTAATAAGAAACAAAAAGGTGGGAGATTTTAGGAGCTCTGCCCACCAAGATGGGAATGCCACAGTTCAGAGCCCGATATAACTGCACAGCTAATACACAAATTGATGCAACCATTGCTCAGGTACATAACCCCTCTTACACATTTCCTTTAGTGAGTGCACTTTCTACTGGGGGAAGGGAAGGAGGGATTGGAGTAGGGGGTATTTGCTAAACTAGTACGGATTTGAATTCTGTAATTTGCCAAGCATTGTGGTAAATGGTTTATACTGCCTACCATTGAACCATTCAGAATATTCCTACAAAGTAAATATTATAAACCAACTTTGCAGGTGAGAAAGCTGAAGCTTGAGTTTTAAACAACTTTCCCCAACACCAAACAATTAGTAAGTATTCAAGCCAGAAAACCGTGATTGACTCCCAAGCTCTTCTTCTTCACTGCACAAGGCTGCTCATCTTTCTTTTTCCTTGAGTCAGGGCAAATCATTACCAAATTTTACTTTATATCACAATTTTTATGAGTGGAGAAGTGTTTTCTGTACAAGGACACCAGGAGTATTCTATGTAGCATCTAGCTAGCTTAGTGACAAGAATAATTCTTGTATGTTCCAATATTGACACACACATTTAGAACTGTGGACCATGTTTCTGAATTAAAGTGAATTACATAGAAATTGACTACAATAGGCCTGAGTTAATTGCTTTTGCATACAAATAAGTTGGAATTAAAGAATTAAATTTTTTAACTTTATAAATTAATGAAACTTTTTGGAGAAATAAATAGCCAGGGCTGATATCTTTCCTTAAGAAGAGAGGAAGCAAACGTAGAAAAAAGTGTCATTTCCAGACAGACACTGAGCAGGGAAATGAGATTTAAGCTCCAGGTCTTCAATCATTCTTTCTGGCTCTAAGACCACTCTCCTGAGAATGATCTAGAGGGCTCTCTGCTCCGAGAAAATCTCTTTGGAGACAGTTTTGAGTCTTCCTGCTGTTTCTTTCCTTTCTAAAAATATTTTGGCTTGTCTTTGAAATATTTGTGGCATTAAAATGCAATTCTGTCTTCCCTCTTGCCTTTTTTCTGAACAGCAGTGCATAATTACTCCCTCTACCACCACACATACACCCCTAGAATGTCTACATGTATGATATATCATGCATGTGCTCAACAATGTTTTGCCATGTAGAGAAAGGCTTGGAAATCTGACAAAGTCTTCAAGTTTCTATAACAGAATTTTAAGCACAGTATCTTCTTTTCCTGCATTTAATGCAGACCCTAGGCATCTTCTGTGGCTTTAAAGTCTACAAAATTATTATTCAATTGACATTCTTACAGTTACAGGAATGCTAGTTCCTCATAGGCATTGTGGCTGGCTTGTCCTTGATTACTTGAACGGCCTTATCCCCACTTCTTTTGCAAACTTAGTCAAGACTTTTGAAGTTCATGATTTTTTTTTTAGCCTTTTGGATGTTGCTTTTCATGGAGTGCCTCATGCGTGGCTTGGAGTTCTAAACTGTGTGCACAGTCACCTGCATCATCGACAGAAGCCACTGTTTTCAGTGTTACATCCCTGGGAAGAGCTCCAGGTAGAGGAAAATTTACCACAATAATAACAGAGTATGAAGTTATTTGCAAGGAAACAAATTACCCGATAAATACCAGCATGGATATTAGGGTGGATTAGCCTTGCATGCCATTTAGAGAAAGAAAACTACTTTGTAAAGGAAAATTATTTTTATATCTCTGATCTCACCTGCTACATTTTTCTTCCATTTTGCTGATAATTTTATACACTTTTATGAAGAGCAATTCCAGACTCTGTTATTGTTCAAGCTCTGTCATTCTCGTAGAAAATGAAAAAGAGCCACACCTTCCCTCTCTCCCCCGCTCATAAAGTCCCAGAAGAAGTGGATCAGACCAGAGAATCTTCTGACTTGGGGTAATTTTTTTCATTCTTTTACATAAATCCCCCAGGCAGGAATAAGAAAGAAGTATTTGAAACCCAATTCCAAATATTTCACTTGGAATCACCCCCTGAAAAGAATGGAACAGCTACCAACTAGCATATCTGCAAATCTTCTGAACAAACTCAGTAATATTTTTATTAATAAGTTGACTGAACATCTGAGGGTAGGAGGCAGGGATGGGTGGGGCGGGGGGCCATGGTGGGGTGAAAATGGAGACAATTTACATGAACAACAATTTAAAAAAATGTTGACTGAACAGAGCACCCAGCTGTCATCTGTGTACACACCCAACAGAATTTAAAAAATAACATAAATAAGGTCAGGTGATGATTATTTCTTAAAATGTGCCTTTGTAAGGCACAGAGTCACAGAGATGACAGGGTCCAGAAAGTCCAACTGGTCTACCCTGGCTCTCTCATTTCACAGGTGAAGAAACTAAGGACCCAGGAGGTAAGGAGAGCTGTACAAGGTCACAGAGCCAGCACCGGTGCCCTAGTATCTGACCACTGATCTAGGGTTCTTCTCATACTGATAAAAATAATCTCTTAACATACTCTTTCATTATTTTCATAGCGTAGAAATTTAACACAGTGATTTGTTTTGTTTTTCTCAAGAGTTTAACTATATACTTAGTCATCACATACCATTGCTCTTTTAGATATCTACTTAAACAAATGTAATGTCAGTAAAATGTAAATATTATGGTTTGATTTTCTTTTTTATCCTCAGTGTGTTTATTACAACGGTCTCCCACGCATCTTCGTTCAGGGGCCTTTTAGTGCTGTTATCTTCTGAAGGAGCATCCTCTGTAAGCCTTGGTTTTCCTCCTGTAGGCTGGGAGAGGACAGTGGAGCAGCTACACACAGAACTGCCCTCTGTGCATGGCTACCGACAAGGAGGATTTTATTCATCCCGGGCATTTCACATCCATGAAGGAGGAATTGGGGCTCTGCACCAGACACTACTTGTATTTCCTCTTTCCTCCTGGAAAGGGAAAAAGAGGTCTCTTATGAGACACATGTTCTTATGGCGAGGTTGTCACTGCCAGCAAGATTCTGGTCCCATTTTCTTCTGAAGAAAATACTGACATCATAATCACAGGCTTAGTCTATACTTTCTCCAAAATTCTCATATTATAGAAGTAAAATTACATACTGGGCCATAACAGTATCTAGTTTTCATTGTTTCTTATTGCTCTCTGATTATCTCAGGGGTGAACCACTTCTCCTCTTTTCCCACGTTCTCCTTTTCATGCATAAGCCTTGACCTGGAGCAGGCATTCTTTTCTGGTACAATACATTGCATTCCTATGCAAGGTTCCTTTGGTGTGCGAAAATAAATAAATGAAGTCATACATTCAAGGATGTTTGAATATCCCTTGGACGTTTGAACATCAGAAGAGACAGGAAGGGGCAAACACTGGGCCATGAAACTCTTTGGAGTAGCCATGAGTTCAGCAGCTCCGATATCAAGCTTCAGGGGATCCCAGTTGGCAGAGCCCATTTCAGATGCACCAGGAGCAAAACCATAATGTACGATGTATAGCTAAAGGAAAGAAAAACGTCTTTCTTCAGAAAAACAAGTTATACTATTTTGCACCACCATTAAAAGTCTTTGTAAAGAAAAGAGATGGCAGCCAAAGCAATGTAGGATGCACACAAGCTTAGGACAAAAATAGTCTTTTGCCTGGATAGTCATAGAATGGCACTCTATCTGGTGATTCCCAGAGCACCCTGAGTAGCCAGGGCTCCCTCGCTCCAGAGTGCCTGCAACAAGAGGAGCAGTCAACAAACTGCAGTACTCACCTGACTCAGCTACCCTCAAAAATCACACTGGCTTTAAATCGCAGTATTCTTAAAACATCCAAACCTCATGTTGCCATGAAATAGGCCTATACCAGAGGGATTCTTCTGAGCCCCTTATATGAGCAGTTAAGAAGGGGCTGGTGAGAAACAATGTCCTCGATGCAAATTTGCCCAAACTAAAAGGAAACATCAAGTTGGACTCCAGTTTTAAAAGCAAAGGGGGTTATCTCGGGAAATATCTGAGCTCAGCATGCTATGACAAAAATATCCTGGATTGTGTGACTTATTAACAACAGAAGTTTATTTCTCACAGTTCTGAAGGCTGGTTGAGTTCTGAGGCGGTTCTCTTACAAGCTGCAGACTGCTGACTTGTCTTTGTACCCCCTCGTGGCTGAAAGCAGAGAAGGGAAGCGAGCTCTCTCGTGATTCTTATAAATGCATTCATCTCGTTCACAAGGGTTCCAGTCACACACACTCATCGAATCCTGATTACCTCCCAAACAGCCCACCTCCTAATGTTATAAGTGGGTAAAGTTTCAAAATACAAATTTTTAAGGGCACAAACATTCAGTCCATAACAGGGAGTGTTCACTCAATTGTGCCTATATAATATGAAGTTCAAAGTACTTCAAATGAACTTAACCTTATTAGTCACTTAAGTTCTTTGGGGAAGATGGGAAATTTCAGCAATTAAATGATCATTCTTTAGGAGGAGAATGTACTATTTAATCTTTCTTTGGATTCCTTTAAATGTTTGTTTTGTGCCCTGTACTTTAATCTTCTGATACTACAGACATTGCTCATCTTTTGAAAAGATCTTATTCGTACATGTCAGCATAGACATAATACTTTATCAATAGTTTTGCTATTTTTTAATGCATTTGTACCTCTAGGACACAAACTCTACAGTAATCTATGAATATCATAGAAAAATAATAAAATTAAAATATGATATAGTTCATAGTATATTACCAAAATCTAGAGAAAGGAAATATAGTGTATAAATTCAATTGTTTATCATGACACATTTTTAGATTAAAAAAAGTATATCCGTGAATTCTAATAGTTTCCCAATCACCCTTTGATGACAAACTTCAGAGAGGGAATCGGTTGGATTTTAGTAGCAGTCGGCACTGCAACGCTGTGTTAATAGACACAGTAAAGCGGTCCCTTCTTTTAACAACATCCTCTTCTTTTAACTTAGTGCCAAATAAACACAACTCCTGGAATAAAGACTTAATAGGAAAAAAAAGGGACAACTTCCCAACAAATAATAGCAGCAGCATTTAAAGCACACAAAGTATTAAGAGACATCTCTGCCACCAGATTAGTAATGAATAAACAGGGGCCACTAATTTTTATTGTGCTCGCAGTAAAACAGACCACACAGGCCTTCTCTTCTGGAATCTGTAAGTAGTGGTTTAAAATGCTCACACGGCTTCAGCACCTGTAATGACTTAGGATGTTCAGGGATGTCCACAGGAAAAGGTACTCAGCATTTTCTTACACATGCAGTTAAAAATAATTTCCTGACTGTTAGCTACTGTGACCCACAGAACAGCTTCGGGCCCTAACACCAGGGTTTTTTTTTTTTTTCTTCCTCTACTCACCTATTATCTACATTAGCTTTTTCTTCATGTGACTCATCAATTACCTCTATATAATAAATTCATCCTCCAGTCCTAATGATTGATATAAATGTTCCCCATCCATGATAACATAATTTACAGTACTAACTTCCTTTCATCTACAATTCTGCATAGGTTTTTGACTTGTACTAAGATCCCATATCACTTTAATTTTTCATATCGAATTCATTTCAAGAACTGCACCCCAGGACCCCCTCACAAGACATCTCATTTTCAGGACAATCTGTAAACACTATGGCAATCTGTAAGCCAACCTGATAGGAGGCTGTGTTTACAGAGACCCCAAGGAGCTGGTGCTGCTGCTGCTGAAGGAGGAATCTCTCTTACTGTGCTGCTGCCCCCATATTTGTGACAGTTCCTGCTAGCGGCTGTGTTCTGACTGATCTGGTACCAAGTTAACTCAGATATGACAAAAATCACTCTCTTGAGGAGGTTTGGAGTGTCGTACAACCTTCAGTTTTCCAGGAACAGGGCAGGATCAAGATGTTTATATACAGGCAGAAAACCCCCCACATTTGCCCTTCCCAACCCCAAAAGCCCCACTGTCATTCTGCTATCCAGCTGTGTCCATGTTATGGTAGAAATTTGACAGTAAAGAATTTCAGAGGTGTCCCACGGATTCTGTGCATTTGCATCTTTTCCCCTGTAGTTCAATTCTAAACCTGTTGGTTTTAAGAAAACAGGCATGCCTTTAAAATTTGTTGGATCTAGGACCTATGTCATAGAAAAACCCATTGGAAGAACTGGAAGGCACACATATGACATATTTAAGT
Source organism: Micronycteris hirsuta (assembly GCA_004026765.1). NCBI lineage: Eukaryota > Metazoa > Chordata > Mammalia > Chiroptera > Phyllostomidae > Micronycteris > Micronycteris hirsuta. Next base: position 17,335 of record PVJI01022787.1, read on the forward strand.
GGGCATGAAATAGTTAAACAGCGAAAGCCTGTCAAGGCAGCCAGTGAACAGCTTTTAAGCAAGGGCTGCTGATGTCATGGGGGGTTGCTGATAGCAAAACACAGGAAGTAACAATAAAGTAAATGACTTCTGAGTAGTGGGGGAGCCTTTTTTTTTAAGTAGTGCTCAGCCTGAACTTTGTTCTATTTCCCACCCCTAGAACCCAAGAGAATCTTCAGAACTTCTCCATTACTGCTGCAGAAGAGAGATGTTTATTTCTGGGAGGCTGTAGAATAACTGAACGAGTACCAGACAGGAGGCTAGTCATATTTTCAGCATCGACATGAATCCATACAGTAGGAGATAGAGAGCAAATAGCTACAGCCACAAACATGAGTAATAGGAGTTTGAAATTCATTCAAATGCTGAACTTGGTTGTGGCAGATAGAGTAAGAATTTGCCATCATTTGTCTAACAGCCCGGACACAAATAAGTGACCGCACTTATATAGGCCACTGTAAGATGGCACACATCAACCTGGGACACAGGTCATGGGACGCCAGGTGATAACAGAAAAAACAAGTGGCCGGACCTGAACGAGGGCAGAGACGTTTTCCTAGCCATGTCTGCTGCTTCCCGGGGAAATGGTGAGAAGAAACACCGAGAGAACACAGAACTGCAGTAGCATTATTTCCAAATATTAGAGTTTGTTTTTTCTATAGCTGTGCATAATTTAATGATTTAGTAAACACAACTATTTTATTCTATTGTAAGCATTTAATTGTTAAACTTTTTATCTTTTAGAGACTCTGTAATATTTTCAACAATTCCACGTGACCCTTTTTAAAGAGAGAAACTAACAAAATGGCCCAAATTAGAGTTTCAAACAAAATCTTTATGTCCAGGTAAGCATATTTAACAAAATGATGCCTGACCAAGACCTAAACCCTGTGTAATACATCTTACATTATATGTTTATGCTAAGGACTAATATCTCATATTTACACATGCATTAGCTGTGCTGTCTGACCAAACCGGACCATCAAAAATGACTAGCATTTTACACTCTTTGTAAAGAAATAAGACATTATCTAAGCCTATTACTCTTATTCACCATTGAGAGCTGCTAAGCTACCAGCTATAGAAACACAGCCCAAATGCATAATTCAATTTTCTTTTCTTCAGCAGAAAGAAATCTTCCCTGAAAAGAAAATGCTTCTCCACTTTTTAAAAACTTTTTATGTAGAAATATTATCAAACTGACACAATTATTCCAAGAAAAAAGAACGTTCATATTCACCCAGATTCTCGATTTTATTACATTTGTTAACGTCCTCCCTTCGTTTCTACCTCTCTCTCTCCTGAACTACTTGAGAGTAAGTTGCACACACCATGTCCCTTGTCACAGAAAATTATCAAATCACAAAGCTTAACATTGATGCAATGTTATCTTCTAATATGGTAACCATATTTAAATTTCACCAATTTCTCCAATAAATCCTTTCAATAGCAATTTTTTGTTCGACCCAGGCTCTAATATGGAATCGTTAGTTTCATTTGGTTGCAGGTCTCCTCGGTCTTCTTCAATCCAAAACACCTCCTTGGCCATTCTTTATACTTCACGACACTGATATGTTTGAAGCATACAGCCAGACCACTTATTTTTTTATAATGCTCCTAAATTAGGGTTTATATAATGTTTCCTTGTGATCAAATTTAGATTTAGATGATGCATTTGTTTTGCAAGATGTCAAAGTGTATTATGACAACACAGGTGATTTCCTCTCAGATATCACGTGGGGGGGGCATAGAGCTAGCACAAATAATATTTTCTTATAAATACTTTCCCTATACCCAAACAGAAAATAAGCTGAAATCATCATGTATGCTTTGACTGAAGATAATTTATACTATGTACCATTTTACCTGTATATCTGTGTTTTAAATGTTTTAATTTAAAATAAAGAATTGGAAAACTCTGACTGATATCAAGGAAATTTCTGGCATCAAAAATCAAGTAAAAGAGATATCTAAAAGGAAGGAAGACAGTCTTTTCATGTTTCAGAGTCTTATTTAAATGTCTGGCTGACTCTAATTTAAGCATAATATTTTAGGGTCCTAAATACCAGGTTTTTACTGAGAAATGACAGTGGTATTACTAGCCATTTCACTTACTTGCTCATTCCTTAATCCATTCTTTCCTCTATTTCTTCTATGTCTCTATCATGCTTCCCTTTCTATTCTTATAGTCCTCCATTGGACAGTCACTTAACCTATTTCTGTATTCCTGTGCTTCAAAGTCCTGAAGGTTAGATGCCAGAAAACAATATTTCTCAAAAAACAGTGCCTTTCATTCTCCTGTACCACCACATTTGACCTGGACATGAGACCCTTCCTTAGATACTAGATGATTGAAAATACACACACACACACACACACACACACACACACACACACTTTAAAATCATCTAATTCATTCTTACATTATTTACCTAAATAGTTGCAAGTTGATAAGTGTGCATTTTTTATTATCATTTAGAGGACTCTGGTGTGGCAGGATGCTCAGTGCCCATTAGAAGACTAGATGACTTTCTGAGAATTAGGTGAAAATCTCTTCGTTGCTTGTCACTGGACAAGCCTGTTAACTTTCTCCAACCTCCCTTTATTCAACCACCTCTATGTGATCCATAGTATTTCAGAGAACTTGTTGGGCAGAGGGGAGGGGCAGGTTAAATGAAACAAAATATATAAAGGCACACTATAAACTATAAAAAGCTAAAGAAGTATAAACTTGTTTTCATTATACTTTTCAACAAAAGATTTTCTTTTGAGTTTTCTTAAGGCCCAGACTCACATGAAAGCTTATGCACTGGTTCTGAAGATACCAATTAAAAGGAAAAGACATAGTGTCTCAACTGGAATGGTAAAATTTCAAGATAGTAAAAGGACATTAGATTTTTTTGTGTATATTCTAGGAGCTCTACCTCTGAAAATGAAGATTTGCTTACCTCAGAGAAAAAGAAGAAAATAAAGAGCATTTTATATACCTATACCTATCAATTTTTCTATATAGAATACATATGTATATATGGAGAGATAGGTGGTAGATAATGATAGATAAGATAGATGATAGATAGACAGATGGATGGATGATAGAGGGGAAGAGAGAGATATTGATGGAGAGAGAGCTTTTTTGGGCTTCACTTATTAAATTTCCCTTAAAAAAAGAAAAAGAAAGAAGGAGAAGAAGGAGGAGAAGACGAGCACTATAAGAATATCCTGGGTCTGGCAGTTCTGACTAAACACACTCTGAGACTCTCTTATATAATGAACCCAACTTTAATGCTGCTTCTCCAGTATACCTGATGACCCAGTGTCTTTTGAGGAATATTAAGTTGCACATGTTTTTCTTCCCTAGACAAAGAACCAAATGCCTTGTCTGTGATTTGCTTTCCTTAATGCCACTATTGTTCAGGGATTCTCTCAGCAAGCTAGGGGACTAGCATGTGGATATTGAACACAAAGAGGCAGCAGGTTCCAAATGCAGCCTCCAAAAGATGAGGCTGTCCCTGCACCCTGCATGGGATAGAATGAAACTGTTTTGTCCAAAATTAAAAAGCCTGACCTGAGGGTCCTTACAGGAGGAAAAGACTTCCTACGAGGTGACATCTGGATTCTTTCCTTGCTTCTGCTACCACTGCTGTTTTCACCACCATTTTCTATATTCCCATTTCTTTGCTACAACTGTCAAAACTTAAGTTTGAAAATATTTTATCCAGCCCTTTTGCACTAAACAGTTTGGGTAAAGGGGAAGCTTATGACTTCTCAAGTGAATATATTTTTAAAGGGTTTAAAGGCCTCTTCATTTCTTCCAGAAATTTTAATAAGCATATAGAAATAGCCAGCTGGCTAATCCTGGGAATATCCCTCCTCCCTGTTCATTTTATAGAAAGATCCTGTGGTCAGGAAATATAAAGCTTTCAACACATTGACCACAGCTAGGATTATAGCCTCATATGGTAGACATTTTTCCCACTGCCTTTTTCTGGTTGTTGGCAATATCCAGCGGTCCTCTCATCAGTGTTGAAGTCACCTTCACCCTTCACTCACCAGGGAGAACTTCAAGATTGACTGCACTAATGAGGGAGTCTGGAATTGAGACATTACATGTAAATCCATCAGTGTGATTAAACTTAGCAAGCACACTGTGTGTGCTTGGTACTTTCAAAGAGCCTGGCTATTAAATGGCTTCATATTTTTATACCTTTTGGCACCCTCATAAAAGGACTTAAGGAAACAGAATTTTCCCTCCACTGCTACAGATGGACTAAGGCAAACCTATGCTAAGAAGCTATAAAATAATTTGAAATATCTCAGGTTCATTGATCATCAGTCAGTAACTCTGCAGAATATTTTTAGATGTATAAAACATAGTAAGAAGGTTATATGTGTATGTAAAAGCAGATATATGGTGCAAAAACTATTAAGTTGCAAATAAAGTAAAACCTCATTAATTCAGACTCACTTAAATCTGAATTTCTGATCTAACAAAGGTCTGGCTGAGCAGAAGTTTGTCTTTACCATATCAATGGAGAAAAGACTTACTGAACAAATTACTAGGGTAAATAAAGATTATGGGAGAGTACATAAACTGTTTAAGAGAATACACTGTTTTTAGTAACCTCAAGCATTTAGAAGCACCCATTTACACACAAATAATTGAGAATATAATTACAAAGCAACCTTAGTACTCTTTAGACTTCTAAAAGAATCCTTCATTACTGCAGATCCACTTCTATACACTTGAAGGAAGTAAAGTTGTATCCTTTTAAAATACAATATAGTTCAAGCCCTGGCTGGTGTATCTCAGTGGATTGAGCGCAGGCTGCGAACCAAAGGGTCGCCAGTTGGATTCCCAGTCAGGGAACATGCCTGGGTTGCGGGCCAGGTCCCCAGTGGGGGTCATGTGAGAGGCAACCACACATTGATGTTTTTCTCCCTCTCTTTCTCCCTCCCTTCCCTTCTGTCTAAAAATAAATAAATAAAATCTTTAAACTATATATATATAATATAGTTCAAACTTCTCACAAATGTATCCACATCTTTGTACAGTTGATATAAATCAGTAAGTTCTTGAATATATACATTGTGTTATTTGTACATTATAATGCTATTAGGTTGGCCAAAAATGTTGTATGTTTTGTTTTGTTTTTCTATAAGACGGCTCTAGTAGCACATAGTTGTCTTTAACTTGATTTGAAATAATTTTGTCAGATTATATTGTAACAGCTGTCATATCAGTGTGCATTTTTAAAAAAACTTATCAAAGTTGGTGAATCGTTGTATAGCCATTTTAATATTGAAGATGGAAGAAAATAACATTTTTGATATATTATGCTTTATTATTTCAAAAAAGATAAAAACACACAAAAAAAGATTTGTGCAGTGTATGGAGAAGGTCCTATGACTGATCAAACACATCAAAAGTGGTTTGTGAAATTCTGTGCTGGAGATTTTTTCCTGGATGATGCTACATGGTCTGGTGGACCAGTTGAAGTTGACAGTGAATAAATCAAGACATTAACTGAGAACAATTAATATTATACCATGCAGGAGACAGCAGACATACTCAAAATATCCAAATCAATAAACTTATTGGTAAAATGAAATAGGTGTCTTATTTTAGCCAGCCCCACCCACGCGGTCTGCCACCTTGCCACAGGTTCTTACTGGTCTGGTTGCTCTGCTTGACATTTTCTTAAATTCCTTGGTTGTTGGAGTTCCATGAAGTTTGATTTTCTGGCACTTCTGGTTGTTTATTGATTTTAGATTGGTTGTTATCCTCCTTTTGGTTGTGTGAGGAAACGAAGGGTTTCACATTCTTTTCAAATGCACATGGAACATTTTCAAAGGTAGATCACATGATAGAACACAAAACAAGCCTGAACAAATTCAAGAAAATTGAAATCATATCAAGCATTTTCTCAGATGACAAGGGCCTGAAACTAGAAACCAACCTCAATGAAAAAACTAAAAAATAGTCAAATTCATGGAGATTGAATAGCATGCTATTAAACAATGAATGGGTTAAGAATGAGGTCAAGGAAGAAATCAAAAAGTTTCTGGAAACAAATTAAAATGAACTCACAACTGTCCAAATTCTCTGGGACACGGTGAAGGAAGTCTTGAGAAGGAAGTTCATAACAATACAAGCCTACCTAAAAAAGATAGAATCATTTCAAATAAATAACCAAACCCTACATCTACAAGAACTGAATGAACAACAACAAGCAAAGCCCAGAGTGAGTAGAAGGAAGGAAATAACCAAGATCAATGCAGAATTAAATGACACAGAGACTAAAAGAACAATTCTAAGGATCAATAAATCCAGGAGCTAGTTCTTTGAAAAGATAAACAAAATCAACAAGCCTTTACGCAGACGCATCCAAAAAAAAAAGGGGGGGGAGGACCCAAATAAACAAAATCAGAAATAAAAGAGGAGAAATTACAACTGATACCACAAAAATACAAAGGATTGTAAAAAGTTACTATGAACAACTATATGCCCAAAATTTGAAAACCTGAGTGAAATGGACAAATTTCCAGAAACATATAATCTTCCAAAACTGAATCAGGAAGAAGCAGAAAGTCTCAACAGACAGATAACAGCTGGTGAAATCAAAGCAGTAATAAAAAAAATTAAAAAAAACCTCCCATCAGCACACAAAAGCCCTGGACCAGACAGTTTCACAAGAGAATTTTAAAAAACATTTAAGGAAGAGCTAACTCCTATCCTTCCCAAACTATCAAAAATTCCAAGAAGAGGGAAGATTCCCAAACTCTTTTTATGAGTCCAGCATCATCCTAATCTCAAAACCAGATAAAGACACAACAAAGAAAGAAAACTACAGGCCAGTATCATTGATGAACATAGACACTAAAATCTACAACAGAATATTGGCAAACTGCACCCAGAAATACATTAAGAAGATCATATACCATGATTAAGTGGGATTCATCACAGGGGTGCAAGAATGGTACAATATTTGCAAATCAATAAATGTAATATATCACATAAAAAAAGGAAAGACAAAAATCACATGATCACATCAAAAGATGAAAAATCATTTGATAAAGCATAGCATGCATTTATAATAAAAACACTCAGCAAAGTGGGAATAGTGGGAGCATACCTCAACATAATAAAGGCCATATTGAGAAACCTACAGCCAACGTCATACTCAATGGGCAAAAACCAAAAGCTTCCCCAGTAAGTCAGTAACAAGACAAAGATGTCTGCTTTCATCACTTCTGTTCAACCTAGTATTGGAAGTCCTAGCCACAGTGATCAGACAAACAAAA
>PVJI01022788.1:0-24685 GCA_004026765.1 Micronycteris hirsuta
ATTTATGCTACTTATTCTCTGTACCTTTCCCCCCTCTCTCCCCTTCCCACTCCCCTGTTGATAACCCTCCATGTCTTATATAAATCCCTTTAACATTCCATATAATAAAGGCTCAGTGATGATGAACTCCTTGAACTTGACCTCATATGAGAAGCACTTTATCTGCCCTTCCATTCTAAATGAAAGTTTTGCTGGATAGAGTCATCTTGGATATAGGTCCTTGCCTTTCATGACTTGGTAAACTTCTTTCCAGCCCCTTCTTGCCTGAAAGGTCTCTTTTGAGAAATCAGCTGACAATCTTATGGGAAGTCCTTTGTGGGTAACTGTCCCCTTTTCTCTTGCTGCTTCTAAGATTCTTTCCTTATTTTTAATCTTGGGTAATGTCAGTATGATGTGTCTTGATGTGTTCCTTTTTGGGTCCAACTTCTTTGGGACTCTCAGAGCTTCCTGGACTTCCTGGAAGTCTATTTCCTTTGCCAGATTGGGGAAGTTCTCTTTCATTATTTGTTCAAATATGTTTTCAATGTGATTCTCTTCCTCTTCTCCTTCTGGTACTCCTATAATTTGGATGTTGGAAATTTTAAAAATGCCCTGGAGGTCCCTAAGCCTCTCCTCATTTTTTTGAATTCTTGTTTCTTCATTCTTTTGTGGTTGAATGTTTCTTTCTTCTTTCTGGTCCACACCGTTGATTTGAGTCCCAGTTTCCTTCCCATCGCTATTGGTTCCCTGTACACTTTCCTTTATTTCACTTAGTGTAGCCTTCATTTTTTCATCTAATTTGTGACCAAATTCAACCAGTTCTGTGAGAGTCCTGATTACCAGTGTTTTGAACTGTGCATCTGATAGGTTGGCTATCTCTTTGTCGCTTAGTTGTATTTTTTTCTGGAGTTTTGATCTGCTCTTTCATTTGGGCCATTGTTTTTTCTTGGTGCACCAGTTACATATAACGGGCGGAGCCTTAGATGTTCACAAGGGTGGGGTCACCCATGTCACTGCGTGGGGGAAGAGCTCTTCCTGCTATCTGTGGGGAAGAGGTCTGAGAGGGCACAGTGGCGCTTGCTCTGCTCTCTGCCGGCTTTCAGTCACTTCTCCTGCTATCCACACGCAAATTGGGTCCTTCTGGTGCGCATTTTCACATGGGCAGGCTTGTTCTAAGACCCTATGGGTCTCTCCAACAAACTCCCCTGTGAGGCTGGGAGTTCCTCCCACTGCAGCCTCAATCCCCACAGTTGTTTTCAATTGGTGGTTTCAATTGCTGGAGTACTGGGCTGTGTAGTCTGCTCCGCTCCACAGCTTTTCCTCCTGGTTTATCTGCGCGGGAATGTGGGACCGCTGCTCCACCGACCTCGGTCCATCTGGGTCTGGGTCCTCCACCCGCGGTCCCCTGCAGCGAGCTGCAGCATTGAGAAGCCCACTCCACAAATTGCTGTCTGTCCTCATGCCCTCGCCCGGCTCTGCCCTACCTTCTGGTCTGGATGGTCACGTCTTTAACTCTTTGGTTGTCGGACTTTCATAAAGTTTGATTTTCTGTCAGTTCTGTTGTTTTTTGTTTTTTAATTGTTTTCCATCTGTTGGTTGTATGAGGAGGCACAGTATGTATGCCTACTCCTCCATCTTGGCCGGAAGTCTCAGAAATATAATCTGCTTGGCGATCACAGTAACAACTGTCAAAAAAAATTCAACTGAGTAAATTTGAAAATCTAATTGGCTTATTAACACCTTTCCTACCGCTCACGAGTTTTCTCGTGTTTCACTCATGAGTTTTCTTGTGTTTCGTGCGCCATCTGTTAAGGACCGCTCACGAGTTTTCTAATTATAAAATGTTATAATTATTGAAAAACAACACCTAAAGTGCATTATGATCTGTAGTTATGATGATTTAAAAAATAACGTGCAGTTTGCCCAAAAACGTGTGGTCCCTGGCGGTCTTAGAGATTTCTATGTGGTATGAAATATGTTAAGCAATTCATCAGGCTTGCATCCCTTGAATGAATCAGGCAGCATCCCTTCTAGGAACTAGCTCCTTGATATCTTGATACTGATTGTTTTCCATGGAGTTGTCTATATGACATTTGGTATCTTGAGATTAAAAGTCCTAACTGTATAGTTCTCTTCCAATAATTCCTTGGCATGTCACACATCCTAAAGAAAATTCTGGCTTTCAACATTTGTTATCTATAGACTCCTGAGCTATTCAGTATGTCAATGGTAAGTCTTTCTAATCTTCAGCCATGACTGGAGATAGTCTGTGAGACATTTTATTACCTAGCTCTCTACAGGCCTAAAATCATGTTCTCTAAAATATTTGTAAAAAAAAAAAAAGAGAGAGAGAAAAACACCAATTGTTTTTATCTTTTTCTTATGTTGAATGCCCATCTTCTGATAGGTGCTTAAAGAATTTAAACTGAAAAATTATTTCTTTTTAGTTTAATACTTAACTCACTTATCAGGTTTTTATTCCCTTTTAGTAAAAAGTACAGTGATCCTGAAAAGGCTTAAGTTTTACACCAATATATCTGAATCCAAAGTCCAACCATGACAAATAGCACATGTATTACATTGAGAATGAATTTAAAATTAATACGTGTTCTCAATGTTATATTTAGAGATCTAAGAACCAGATTTACCAAGAAAAACTTTAGTACCAGAAAAGTAATCAAAACCAAGTCTTTAGATGGCTTCTGAAATTAAGACTAATTTTTTAAAATTGAGATGTAAGTGACTCATAACATTATGTTTTGGGTATAAAACACAATTATTCAATATGTGTATATCTACTGCAAAATGATCACCACACGAAGTTTTACTTAACATTTATCTAGTGTTTTTATTTTTTTGATTATAGGAAAGAGAAGAGGTGATACTGGAACAAAAACTGGGTCATTTCACATTGATTTTATGGAAAGGTAACACAAAGGTGACTCCACCAGAAATAATATCTTCCTCAGTGTCACTGGCAATTAATAGGTTTCAGAAGGCAATATTTTTCACACAATCTTACTTTGAGGGTTTTATTGCCCTCCATTATTAGAGTTGGTGGTTTTCATAAGAAAATACAACACTGTTTTACCCTAAGCACTATCTTGTTCTCTTCAACTCAACTCTAATTTTCACGAGGACAGATTCTATGTCTGTTTGACTTGATAGTGTTTCTCTGGAGCTGTGGACTGAAATAACTAGACTCATATAAACTGAAGTGTGGAAAAATGGAATCTTACTGGAGTCAAAATTCTCTAGCACCCTCACCTAGAAGGGTTCCCTAACATCATGGACCCCAGATATGAGAAGAAAATAATAGAGTAGATATTTTTTAAAGTTCTCTTCAACTTTCACATTTATAACCATAAACTGATGAATGTTTCAAAATCAAATGTGTAAACTGTGATTCTACTACTAAGCTTCATCAGCAAGCCACTGCAGGCAATTGGTGTGATGGGGCTAGGGGGCACTTGCAGTCACTTCTAAGAGTACAAGGTGAGACCTTTCATTCTGTAGTTTTTACTCACATACAAACTAAAAACAATCTTTAATTTGTCTTTATGATTAAAATAACAATATACTACGTAGAAACATGATAATAAATGGTAGCTATTGTAACTTTAAAAGATTTGTATAAATAATAAAATAGGCTTCATGAAGGCTGAAGCCATTTTTATCCCATTTCTTAAATATCCCCAATGCTTGGCCAAGTGCCTTAACAATAGTTGACATTGATTAAATCTATCTTGAAATAAAATTAATGCTATTATTAATTATAGAGGAACTGAACTTAAGCCCAAACACCTTAACTTGGCATTATAATTCCTTAGTAATTTAGCTTTCAAACAACATTTTTATTCAGCTATTTTCCTTAAGGGTATGAATTTTTGAATCATTACATTTTAAGTTGTTTTTCCCTGGGTTATTTTCTCCTCTTCCACCCATTCCCCCAGCTGAATGAAGGAGCCAGGTTTCTTTTTTTTTTCTGAGCTCTTTGCAGCTTCCCCTTTCTCTGTCCTGGTCTCCGCAAGGAACAAACTTCTTCCTTTGCATTTTTGAAACCAAGTACCTATTTCTGCCACATGGTAAGTCCTCAGTATACATTAAAAAAATACTGAGATAGACTTTGAATGAATGAAGTGAGAAGAATAAATACAATACATATTGAGTACATTTTCAGGTACAAGTTTAGGGCAAGCAATGCAACTGTGTATTTTGTCTTTATAAACAGAAGAGGGTAAACAATCATTGGAAATATATATCCTGTAATAAAATAAACTGCACAAATGCCTTTTTTCCCTACTAGCCTTGGACACTCTCAGACATCCTTTTGCAGAGGGACCACATTGCTCAGCATTATCTTACCTGAAAAAAATGAAAATAACACTTTTATGATGTTCTGCTCAATTGATATAACCATAAAATAGGGAGGTTGCACAAGCAGATGATGGTAGAGTTTGGTTTAAAGGATTAGAACAAAGTTAATATATCTTTCCCAAATGACAGATTCAAATTTTAAATTACTCAGATACCTGGACTTAAGGTTTGCATTAAATCATGCAGAAATGTTTTTTTTTTCAGAACTGGTTTTTAAATTTACTATTAATTGTTCTGATTTTCCACAAATGCGACAACATATGAAAGACACAAACATAGAAAAACCTTTGCATTATTCACATTCATCTGCTACCAATGCTGTAGAAACTAAGGCAAATACTAATCATCTTGTTTACAATCATATAATTATTGGCAGGAGAGGAATTAAGAACCTCCCCCTAGCAATGTCTCTCTAGATGGAAAATAAACTCCTCAATTAAGGAAAAAATGCAGCAACTAGAAAGAAAACGATTTTCCTTATTTGACTATTCCAAATGCTTAAAACTGTCTTTCAAAACGAGCTAGTGCTTTAATTAATAGTCCAAATCAAACAAGAAAATTTACTGAGAATTTCAACTAATTCCTCAGGTCCAAAGGGAACAGATAATGCAAGCTCTCCTGTTATTTACTAAATCTCACATTTAAAAATACTGCTAGCAGAGGCTATTTAACAATTTCAGTTGTGTTTTGCTTCCAGCAACAAAGAGTTCGTGTGACATAAGTAAATATAGGGGAGAAGTCATGTAGACATGTCAATACAACATTGAAAGAATGTTATAAAGCAACATGAATTATAATAGCTGACAGCTTTTGCAAAATGCTCTATGCCAAACCCTGAAGTGTTGTACATACATTGCCTTAGTTAATTCTTGGAGACACAAAGCAAAACAAACAGGAGGTGAATGTTATTATGTCCTCTTTTGTAGATAGTAATAACAAAATTTGAGGCTTTGCAAGTTAACAAATCTTGAACAGCACTACACATTTACTTCAGCACCAGCCCAATCAATCTGCTTAAAAACTCATGTTTTTTTTTTTACCAGAGAAGGTAAAAACACCATACCACGTTTTTAAAATAAGGAAAAACATCTCTACTTTTTTTTCACTCGAGCATGAATGTAATTAAATGAAAGCATCCCACTTCCTTCCTTGCCTGATAGAAATGACACCTGCATAATTGTTAAATTTTCTGACTTCAAATACTGTCACAAGGAGATGATTTAGTGTTCTGAAAATGTGGTTTACTTCCAAGTATTAGAATTTAGTTGTTAATGAATTGTGTGGGGGAGAAAAAACACCATGCAGATTTCTCCTTTAGTCCACTTTTCCCTTTGTAACCAAAATGTGAATGAACTGTGTGTGTGTGTGTGTGTGTAATTTGTGTGGTTTTTTTATTTTGTTGTTATTTTTCACAGGAGAAAACAGATCTTGCACCACATGGCACAAGAATCACAGATACATATACACAGAGTCACATTTGAGAAGCCCCTGTATAGCATTATAGCATGTATAGGCCATAAAGGGGCATTCATTGGAGAATCCTATCAAAAACTAATCTGCAGGGGCTCAAAAGAAGACCAGAAATAATTATGACCTATTAATGTCATGAATAATTTTCTTGGCTCCATTCTACACATGTGGAAAAAAGCACTGCCTTCATCAAGAGTAATATGTTAGAGAGAAGAGAATTTTGGTTGTGTCCAGAGGAAGTAAATTTGTTTTGTTATACAGTTAAAATGCTCTACAGTTAAAAATGGGATAAGATAGGCCTTGGCTGGTGTGGTTCAATGGATTGAGTGCCTGCCTGCAAACCAAAGGGTCACTGGTTCTATTCCCAGTCAGGGCACATACCTGAGTTGCGGGCCAGGTCCCCAGTAGGGGGTGTCTGAGACACAACCACACCTGGATGTTTCTCTCCCTCTTTTTCTCCTTCCCTTTCCATCTGTCTAAAAATAAATAAATAAAATCTTTTTAAAAAATGGGATAAAATAAAATAGGTACTAAAATGTTAAGAGTCTGAAACAAAACAAAATACCCTTGCCCAAAACAGGACTAAAAGTAATGTCTTTTCAATTATCTACTGGCCCCAATGGCCTTAAAGTTAACAAATCTACTTGGAATCTACTTGGACTGCCCAATATTGGGATATATTGTATTTTAAAGGTAGAATTGAACAAGAGACATGTTACAATAGTAGTCAGAAGAAATTGATTCTAGCATAAAACATTAGTACAGCTCAAACTTTATTAGTAAACATATCTTACTCTCATTGATGTAAAATGTAGGAACTTTTGAAGAATAGCTGAAGGGAAAATGAAGTTAAAACTCTGCTACCCACAACAACCCCTAGAAAGCTTCACAGTGACAGTACCATTAAATAGCATGCTGTGCCACAATGCCTTTGAAGCCTGAGTCTATACCAAATCTCCCTTGTGGGATGGATATAATTCCTAGTGTACTTGATAAATAGGTATTAAAAGGAAAAAACAGTGGAATGTATTATGTATGCAAATAGAAAATTTTAATCAGTTTCGAAAAGTAAATTGAAAGAGGTAGATTACACGGTAGGAAAGTATTCAAAGAATCCGATGAAAATTTAATTAAAATATATAGTGTTAAAGAAAAAGAATGGCTCTTTCATTTATTTATTCATGTGAAAAAATAAGTACTGTGTAATCTATATACATAAAACATTTTAAGTTAATTGTGCATATTATTTATAATTAGAAAAATGTAAAATAAACTTGGTTCCACTTAAATACGACTTTGAAAGTTTACCTAAGTTTTAATGCTCATTGAAACAGTACCTTTAAAACAATTAAAATATAAGTATACCTTGAGAGTAAGAACAATTGTATCCGTTCTATGCAAAATTAATGTTCAAAATACATCTCAAGAAGATGGTAGAATCCTATATTGTGAAAATTAGCAATTGTTTTCTCTGTATGAGACAAAAATATACATACATTTTTTGTCCAAATTTTGCAGATGTTCTCAACCCTCCATAATTAATTTGCAGCACTCTGTTCCTGCTTGCTTCCTCTTTAAACTTCAGCAAAGGTAAAGAGGCTAGAACACAGGATATGGAGAAAAACTTAACTACTTTAATTTCTGATGAATAACAATAACAAGCAAGTCCTGGCACCTTTGAAAAGAAGATGGAAGTTCGTTTAAAACAAATCTTGGATTTTTCTCCCGGATGTCAGACCCATGACACAAACTCATGGATTGGAATCTGCTACTTGAAAGAAGCAGTTAGCTGTGGAAGGAGCCAAAGGTGCAACTTTACAACCAACAAAAGTTTGAATTATTCATAAGGGAAATACTTTGTTTAAGACATACATCAGCCACCAAACTGCTGAAGTGAATTAATCTATACTGGTCAACAAATATAAGGACAATAAAGATTTCAAAGAATGAGCATAGAAAGATATTGTTGGTCTTAGCACTATTTTGCAGTAGAAAGTTGGGGACTCTTGTATAAAATCTTTATTTTAAAAGATGATATGAACATTTGGGTTTGAATTTTCCTTGCAGCAGTATTACTTGTGAATATTACCCTGTTAAATGTGTGTTCCCTAAATGTTGCCAGGTGAAATTTCTACTCCTAAAAGAAATGTCAAAAACTGTCACCTTCAGTGGGTGAGCCCATTTATGTTTTGAATGCAGCAATATCTCAGATTCTTTGGATGTGTTGATAAAACCCTAGGTAGTTGTCTATGAAGGTTAGAAGAAACACAATAAATATTTATGATTCCCCAACAACTTGGCTTTGGAATAACATTTTGATAGAATTTCTGATAATTGGAGGATTTTACAAGGCTATTTTCACAAATCTTTTGATGCCTTCATTTTCCAAACCAGGACAAGATGATACCTACCTGTAAATATGAAATAATCTCCAAAATCATTGAGAGTGCCATAATTTGTTGTACAAAAGCCTTTAAAACTTTGCAAAATTTGTAACAATACATGTGGGTGTATATACATTTATATACATATATTTTAAGTAACAATTCATCCCAACACTTAGTCTTTTATTTTTGTCTAAAACATATAAACTTATTGTTGTTTGTGAATAAACAGTGGACACGCTTTAACTGGTTTATTGCTCCTCTATGAATATTTATATTAATCTGAAATACTCTCAATGACAGTTGCATTTTCAACTGAATCCACTCTGAAAACAATGTATTGACTATCTTAGTCTGGTAAAAGCAAGAAAGTAAATATTGATGAGGATGGTAATAGAATAGACTTGTGGGGAAGGCAGTCTATACTGAATATGGAGGCTTTGGCAACAATATCTAGAGAAACGTAATGTCTGGGAGAATGAAGTGTCACCAATATTATTGCCACACAAAGCCACAAGGAAAAAGCACTTTTGGAGTTGTGTCTATATGTGAGTCTATATGAAGGTGATAATTAGAAGGTTGTAAGGATTGTGTGATTGATCAATATCGACCAGTGAATTGCCCATCTATTTTTTATAATATTGAACTGACCTATGGGTTAAAATTCAAGGGTATTTTCAATGGCATAACCAATCAGTTAGATTTCCAGGAACTCCGTTATCTTCTTAATGCCATAATTATTTTTTTACAAGAGATTTCTGTCAGAAAGTAACTCAACATTTCCCACAGATATTAACAAACAATAATAGTTGATATGACCCTGTTATACATTAGAGTAATTCCCATGAAGATAGATATGTGGCAAAGTTAAGTTCCTTGGACCTGATTATGGAAGCCCGAGGGGTGGGAGGACATAAAACTTTGTAAATAGGACTCTCCTCTGTGCCACTGCTAATTTGAATAAAAATGCCAGCTGACATACATTGGTATTCTTTTGTCCCTATCCTTCCATTCATTTTGAATGGCTCATTCCTGGGACATTTCAGAAGACATGGCTAAACTGAGCCAACTGGCTGCAGATAGAGAGTTAATCTCAGAGAGAGCACCCAATGATTGGAGGAATTCTCTGCAGCATTAATCCTAAAACAACCCCAACCCAGCTTTGTTCCTTCTTGCTGTACATTGGGGTAAAAGACAGGTTTTTTTAGCCGTTACTTGGCTCAGGTTGATCTTTTCAACGTGACTTTCCAATAAGCACTTGAAGGATACTAAAGTTAGATTTCATCATTTTATTCTGACCATGTCTGAACTTAGATAATGAACTTGTCTCAACCATACATTTATTTCTATAATATATATCCTCATAGAATTCTGAGTACCTACACCAACCAGAATTCCAAAACAGCTAATTCATGATACTTAGGCAAATAAGCTGTAATGAAGAGATGACTAGGCTTAAATAAAAAAGGGCAGACCCCTGGTAAGTTACATATTTGGATATGTCCATCCAGTAAAACTTACCCAGAGTCTGGTTGTGGAATGTCCTGGGACATTAGGAAAATCTGAGCCTGGACCTTGTTTTCTAGAAATTATAATCTAGTGGTTTTTCTTGGCACATAGTAGGCAGGCAGTTATTACTGGTGTATAAATCAGTTTAAAAGATAATCTCACCTAATACCAAAAGATTTCTTTGTGTTTTTTGAAGTATTCTTCTTGGTCAATATTTAGTTATTTAAACCATCGCAATGTAATCCTTAATCATTGACTCTAAAGGAACCAAATTATATATGTTATTGCCTGCTAGCTTCCTCATTCAATTAATTCATCAAATAATTATTAAATACCAGCCATGTACTGAGAACTGTTGTGGGCATTTGTCATACGTAAGTGAACAAAGCAGAGCCATTAATCTCACAATATTCTATTTTTTCAAATAGTCTGAAAGTAAATGGGTAATCAGCAAATGGCTTTAATTCACATTTTATAATGATCCCAATTTTAACCATGCTTTAGCTGCCTAAAATTCTATACCTCATGATATCCATGTTGCTTTGAATATTTCTATTTGAATAAGAAAAGTAGAACCATAGAAAAATACATACTATATTTGTATTCAGTCAGTTACACTAAAGTTTACAGCCAGAGGTTGACTTTTGACAAGTTATAAGCATCTTGAATTGCCCCAAATAGAGAAGAATTATTACAATGATTTCACTTCAACCTACAATTGGTTAATTACTCTGAACACAGATTAATAAGTGTACTTTATTTGTGCAATGTTTAATGTTCAGCTGGACTTGATAAGGGAAAAACTTTTAAATGTATTAAACTCAGAAAGTAATTTGAAAATAATTTTATTTTGGGGTGCTCAATGTGTTACTATGTCACTGTTCTTGAGCCCTGAAAAGTAGCTAATTTAGTACAATTTAATGATTTCCAAATACATTTGACATAAACATAATCTTGTTTTTATATATGTAAACTTTTTAATAACAACTTTCATTAATCCTGGGTTTTCACTCACATTTTTTGAAACATTGATCGATTTCCAGCTTTGTTTGGTAGATAAAAGTAACCACATAAATATACATAATAAGACATCTATAATAAAAATTTTTAAATGGAATTTGCAGAAGATAATATTTTAAAATTTCCATCCTTTATCGACTAGATTTAAATTAGTGTTCTGAGAGCTAGTAAGAAATGTCTACTCCTGATTTTTTCTATCTACATGAATTTGTACTGCTCACATCTGCTAAAAACCACGATAATACTCCTTGCCTATTTGAAAAACCACTTTGATTCATACACTTTAGTTCGCATATTTAAGAGAAGCAATGTGTTCATAAATGAGTCAAAGTTTTAAGTAGTTTGGTATATTTAAATGAGAGATTTGTGAATTTTTCAATACCTTGATTGAAACCAACATCAGTTTTGAGTTGATCTAAGATATGGTTTGGCAGTTCACTTGTTCATCTTAAGTGAATTTGGAAACAGCTTCCTTTTTTCTAAAAAAAATTTTTCTTCACCATACTGAAATTGTCCATTTCCTTAAAATTCATTTTCATGAGTTAACTTTTCTTTATCATGTTAAGTTTTGTTGTTGTGATACTCTTTTCTATGTCATCTATACTAGACGACTAAATATTTTAAATCAGTAATGTGCAATAAAATGAAAGAGATTAAAATTCTGGCTAACATTCCCTTTTTCAAGCTTATAAACTGACTGCCAAGAATTAGCTGTGAAGCTTCATGAAAACTCTGCCAAAATCAAAACAACTGAGTTCCACAGGGACAATCAAATATGGTAAACTAACAAGAACTTCCAAACCATAGTAATATCATAAAGAAAACAAACAACATTGTAATATGATTGTAAATTTGTATATAATCTTGGCCAATAAAAATTAGAACCAAGGGGCTAATGAGGCCAACATCAAGGTCTCTGTTGAGCAAAGTCCAAAACATATAGACAAGTATTATCTTTCATGTAGAGACATAATCTTGAACCTGAAGAGGTAATTCAAAAATGTAGGTAACATGTCTCAACAGGAAATTGGGGTCATATATGAGTTCCTTCAGTGCAACTTTCTCCCAGAAACAATTCATTCAAAATGTCAACTATTCAGCAACTGCATATTGATACCAATTAAGTATTCAGCATGGATCTAAAGAATTTTACAATATAATGGGGGAGGTAAGGGGTAGATAGACACAAAAACTTATTTTAAAATATGGTTATTATTGTACAGAGAAACTAAGACCCATGACCAATGTCCAGAAATAACTTGCCAGTCATGAGAGAGTCACACACATGCATATGTGTATGCATGTTTGTGTGGAGCGTAAGGTGTATAGAGATGAGGTAGGAAAAATATGCAGGAGGAGATCACTAAAAACTTCGGGAATACTAGGAGTTTTTATTTTTTTATTTTTTAAAAAAAATTATTTATTTATTTTTAGAGATAGGGAGGAGAAAGAGAGGGAGAAAACCATCAATGTGTTACTGGGGACCTGGCCCTCAACCCAGGCATGTCCTGACTTAGGAATTGAAGCAGTGACCCTTTGGTTCCCAGGCCATCTTGGATGATAACTACTAGAAAAAAAAGGTCTAGGTATCGAGGCAAATAAGCCAGATATAAGGAAATTTTAAGAATCAAAATAAGAGATACTGACTATTTGAGTTGTAATCATAGCAGAGGAGATAAAGAGAGAGGTTCTTATTTAACAGATGTTCAGAAAGTTAAATTCATAAACATGATGATTGACTGGTGGAAGGTATGGGTGCAGAAGAAGCAACAGATGACTGCCAGGTTTTAGGTTTGAGTGATTAAGAAAGGGGTGGGGCAAGAAACCATGATAAAGGAGAGAAGGAGTAACTTCAAAAAGATGGAAAGGTGATACTTTCTTTTCTAAGTTGGCATACAATTTCATGTTGGACATCTGTGTCGATATAATAACCATAATAATAATAATGAATACCATTGAGCAATTTTTATGGATGGTTACTCTTCTAAATTTCTTATATATTCATGTGTTAACTGATTTAATCTTCACAACAAATATCTGTGATAGGAAGTATCATTATTTCCATATTACATAAGAAGCAAAGAGCAATTGAGTAATTAGTTCAAAGTTCTAAATTAAGTATATTTTTCACATTAGAACTAAGAATAAAACCCACCTCTAGTTCTGCCTCACTCTGCTAATCCCCATGACCCTCAACCCATGCTAAACATTTCATCCGTCTTTACAACCTAATAAAAGCACTAATTAAGTGGTTTAAGACTTAATGCATTATACTTACTGGAAATTTAGCAATATGAATTAGAGAGAAAGCTTAATTTCAATCAATTAGTTTTCATAGTAGAATTTCAGTAACTGGGATGAATGGCACTGAACTAGGTATGTTATGGGTCCAGTGTACCAGATTGTACTATATCTAGTTTACCTATAGTTAAGTTTATAAACATGGGTTAAGAAAGAATACTTGTAAATTCATGAATAGAAATTTTGTTAATATCTGTATTGTCACATCTTATCATATAATTATATTATGTCGTCTTATGGAAAGGCCATTCAATTTCTTTTTTATTATTTTTTTATTTTACTTTATTGTTGTTCAATTACAGTTGTCTGCATACTCTCCCCTCCCCTCCCCCTCTAATCCCACCTCCCTTCCCTGCCTCCCTCCCCACCCTTGGTTCTGTCCATGTGTCCTCTATAGTGGTTCCTGAAAACCCTTCTCCCCATTGTCCCCACCCCGGCTATTGTTAGATTGCTCTTAATTTCAATGTCTCTGGTTAAGCTTCTTAAGCAAATGAAGAGTGTTTGAATTCCCAAAGCACATAAATGTCAGGCATGCCACATATCAGAGCAGTAAAAACAAAATAATTCAAGCAAAAGATTCACTTATACTAATAAATGCTTACTCTTTATATAATGATTACAAATTCATAGATTTGTGCAACAATCATTTTTTCTTATGAGATTTTAACATGATATGTATAATTTAATCCTTATTTTGACTATATCTACCTTCAGTCCTTCCCCAAGCAGCTGTAAAGTGAATTATAATTTCTACTTTACAGAAGAAGAATTTAAAACTTGACAGAAATAAGCAACTTTTCCAAAGGTACTTATGTGAATAAGTGTAACAAAAATTTGAAGGGAAGTTTACTTGAATCTGAAATTCTGTAATACTTCTCTGAATTAACATGGGACTACTACAGTTGTCCCTCACTATATCGTGGTTCACTTATTGCAGCTTCACTGTATCGTGTGTTTTTAAAAAAAGATATATCTAATTCTGTATTGCAGAGTTTTCGCTATATCACAGGATTTTGTGGTATATAGGTATTTATATAATATTTATGATTTTAATTATTTTTGCCTAAAATTTTAAAACAATATAAAAATATTAATTCAAACATATTAAAAGAATATTAAATTGAAATAAAATACAGTATATATTTCATCAGTGGATGAATACTGTACTGTGCACAATGGAAATGCAGTACTCCACTACCGCTTGCACAAGTTTGCCAATGTGAGATTGTACACGGCACACTATTGGCTGATGGAATGGAAGACGACCAACCACAGCACTGTGTTCTGTATCCTGGGAGCTGATTAGCTCAGTGACCGTAGCATTGGTCTGTTTGCTCTCCCGTACTGTGCCCATATGTTCAGCATCTCTCCTTGTCCACTTCACATTGATGTCTGATCACTACGCTTAGTGTTGCTCTGCAGTGTTGTGTTTTTGTAAAATTTTCATAAAATTTTGAATTTATTTCAAGCCCTACGATGCCACCCAAACTTTTTTTGCCTTCTAAGGCTTCTGGCAGTGAATCCAAGTGCCAGAGAAATATGCTTACCATCAAAGAAAAGGTGGAACTTCTCAACATGTTAAAGGAATGCAAAAGCTACGTGGCTGTAGGCTGCCATTATGGGATCAATGAATCTACTGTTTGCTACATAAAGAAATATGAGAAGAATTTTAGGTCTATGGCAACAATGACTTTTAGCAAGACTGCAAAGAGTGTGGTCACTTTCCGCAATAAGGCTATTGTTAGGATGGAATCTGCATTGGCCCTGTGGATAAACGACTGCAGGAAGAAGTATATCTTGCTGGATACCAACACCATCTGGACAAAAGCCAAGAAACTTTATGATAGTTTTGCGGAAAGCACGGATGTTCATGACAGTGGTGAGGATGAAGACAAGGATGACAACACAGAAGCAGGACTGTTGAGTCCTTCTCCCACCAGACCAACCCCATTCAGTACCAGCAAGGGCTGGTTTGACAAATTTCAGAGACGCTTTGGACTCAAGAGTGTCTCTCTGCATGGAGAAGCTGCCTCTGCAGATGTCCACTCACAACCATTGATGGACGAAGACCTGACAGAAATTATGAAGTCAGCAAGTGAAGAAGAGGATGAGGAACAAGACAAACTATGGGTTGGAGAAGAGGAGGAGGTTGGCTTAACACTTGATCATCTTGCAACCATGGTCAGAATGGCCAAAAAACTTCAGTGAGTAGCTGAAGAATGGGACCCCCAGTTGCTTCGTTCGTTGCACTTTGTAAATACAATTGGGAGTGGCATGTCAGTTTATATAAACCTCCTCACTCAGAAGAAAAAGCAGTGCCAGCAACTCCCCATAACTATGTTCATCACTTGGATGAAGAGATCAGTTACGCCTGCACCTTTAGCGGAAACAGAAGTCATGGTCCAGGGCAAAGATACTGCACCTCCTGATGAAGTGCCTGATGAAGTGGTGCCTTCAGAAGAGCTGTAATGCTCTTCTTGGCTGTGCAGTACATTCATCTCATCATCATCACCTTCATCACCATCAGTACTGCACAGCTACATAATCATGATCTTCATCATTCAAGTTGTAGTATACATCGCTGGTGAATACTCATATAGAATTTTATATGTTGTTAAAATTACATAGGTTTAAGAGTGTAGAAAGTGTTTAAGAGCATATGAAGTGTTTATAAGAGTGTGGGAAAGGTTAATAAGAGAGTGGGAAAGGTTTATAGGAGTGTGGGAAGGGTTTATCAAGCCTTAAAATATATATAAATAATAAAATAAATATAATGCTGTTACTTCATGAATTTTCACCTATTGCGGGGGTCTCTGGAACGTAACTCCTATGATAGGTGAGGGGTCACTGTACTTTTGTTTTATAGTCATAGAATCTCAAGAATGGAAGAAGAAAGGGATGTAAAAATATTTTGTGCATCATTAAGGAAATAAACATTGATAAATTTATGTTAAAGATAACATAATTAAACTGTCTTAACCTCAAGTGTTTTAAATTAGAAAATGAGGAATATGTGTAATTATATGAAATTTATATTTCAGTATCCATAAACAAAGTTTTATTGTAACAATTCATGTCCAGTCTTTGTGTATTGTCTACGGATCCTTTGAGCTACCACCAGTGTTGAGTAGTTGCAATGAAGACTGTATGGCCCTCTAGGCTGAAAATATTCAGTATCTGGGTTTTACATGAAAAGTTTGCTGCTCCATGAGCTAGTCAGTTCATATTAATTCATATGTATCATATGCACGCAGACTTAAGTCTTTGCCTTCTGCATCCATAAGAGTTTCTAAAAATTTAGTCATCCTACTCTTGCTAGTATAGAGAGGGAGACACCCTTACAAATGGATATTTCTCTACCAAATGTAAGTGTTTCTCACAAAAGGGTAACTTCTACTCAGGTTTTCGGAGCTTCTCCTGTGTCTGCAGTTTCTTAAAAACAACCAGAACAAAATATTCTTAATGCTAAAGAGATATTTTAAGGTAGCAAATTCTTCTTTTCAATGAATATTTTGGTTATGGAAGAAAGTGAAATAGTTTTTTTCCATTTCATTTTCCTATAAACTCTGCAAGTTAGAGGTCGAAGCAGATGCAAACTCCTGTCAGGGGCTGATTCCACTGTGTAATCAGGAGTATAAGAAGATATCTAAAGTCACTTTTCTGCTTTAATGAAGAAGAAACTGAATAAATGCAGCACATCAAAGATGATCCATACACAGTGATGCTGATGATTCACCAGAAGTGATTCTGAGTTATATGTCCAACCCTTTCAAGTAGACAGTTGATAAGAAAAGTTATTACATCTTATGAATGTTTGGTTCCTTTGAATCTCAAAACCCTGTATGTTTTATTTTCTTCTGAAGTAAGAAGGTTGTTCATGCTATCCTGGACTAGTCTATGTTTATTTTTGGCATAAGAATGTTTATAATTGAAAGACAAAAATGAAAATAGTGTTCTCCCTTCTAATTCTAAACTGTGTGTGTTTGTAGATTTCTAACCTCATCTGGTCTTTATAAGGTTGTTCTTTTTATCAGTGAGAACCAGCAATTGGGGCAGTTAGTTATGTAATTTCCATGAGCAACCTTAGAGGAAACATTGTGGGGGAAATCAGTTGTATGACATTCCTCTTTCAGGGAATTTTTGTTTTGCATCTAATTTTTGTTTTGCAAATACTAGTAGGATGAATGGTAGAGAAAAAGTTGGGTGTTCACATAGTTCTAGTTGATCAGAAAGTAATGAGCCAGCAGTTCTCCTAGAGAGATATTTTTACAGATTGGATAAGTGCATGAGTTCCACAATAAAAAAGATCTACCTTTAGCCCTGGCTGCTGTGGCTCAGTGGATTGAGCACAGGCCTGTGAACCAAGGGTCACTGGCTCGATTCCCAGTCAGGGCACATGCCTGGGTTGCTGGCCAGGTCTGCAGTTGGGGGCACTCAAGAGGCAACCACACATTGATGTGTCTCTCCCTCTCATTTCTGCTTTCCTTTCTCTGAAGATAAAGATACATTTTTTTTAAAAAAAGATCTACCTTTAATTCTCAACTTTACCACTTCCCATTTGTATGATCTTGTGCACATTTCTTAAACTTTATATTCTAATCTGCTTAGTGGGCACAATTAACATAGACTAGACTTAGTATTTTTGTGGGAGACTAGAACTTGTGTGTAATTTGCACAATTTGGTGTTAAATGTGATAATATTTTATTCACTGATTTATATGCAGATAATAATCCCATAATTAATTTGTTCAGAAGTTATTCATTTAACAAAAATAAATTATGAGACTATTATCATTATTTAGGTATAAATTACTGAATGTAATAGTGAAACCATAGAATTCTTAGAAGGAAACAGAGACAGTAAAGTCTGACATAAGTCTTACTTATATCTTTTTGGATATGTCTCCTCAGACAAGTCAACAAAAGAAACAGTAAACAAATGGGACTACATCAAACTGAAAAGTTTTTGCACAGCAAAGAAGACCATCAACAAAACAAAATCACAACCAACTGAATGGGAGAAGATATTTGCAAATGATACATGCAATAAGGGGTTAATATTAAAAATATATAAGGAATTTGTACAACTTAACACAAAAAAACCAGTCCAATTAAAAATGTCCAAAGGACCTGAATAGATATTTTCTAAAGAGGACATAGAGATGGCCAACAGGCATATGAAAATATATTCACCATCACTAAACATCAGGGACATACAAATCAAAACCACAATGAGTTGTCATCTCACACCTGTCAGGATAGTTAACATAAAAAAAATCAACAAAGAAGTTCTGGCAAGGATGTGGAGAAAAGAGAACCCTCAGATATTGTTAGTGGGATTGTAAATTGATGCAGCCTTTATGGAAAAAAGTATGGGGAATCCTCAAAAAAAGAAAAAGGCTTCCATGCAACCCAGCAATTCCACTTATGGGTATTTAGCCAAAGAAAGCAAAAACACTAATTCAAAAATATATATGCAGCACTTGTTTATTGCAGCACTACCTCTAATAAGCAAGATGTGGAAAGAATAACCATCAATAAACAAATGGATAAAGAAGATATGATGTGCACACACTCATGAAATAGAATATTACTCAGCAATTAAAAACAATGAACTCTTGACATTATGACAACATAAGTGGACCCAAAGGATATAATGGTAAATGAAATAAGTCAGACAGAGAAAGAAAAATACTGCATGCTTTCACTTATATGTGGAATCTAAAATCAAAATAAGACAAATGAATAAACAAACAAACAAAAAGAAACAGGCCCATAGTTATAAAGAATAAGCTGATAGTTACCAAAGAGGAAGGAGTTAGAGGGATGGGTAAAAAAAAAGTTCTATTTTAAATTAGTGAATAAAACATAGGGCTTATTTGAAGGGGAAAAAAGCAATAACAAAAACATGTAGGCCTATTAATTATTCTAAATTTCATGCAGTTATAGTGATAGGAAATAAGGCTGGGCATTATCTAAACAAGCTAATCCAGAACTATAAATTGAGATAGTTAAGTTAAGCTGAGACAGAGTCTCAGAGATAGAGTTAACCATGTACTAGGAGAGAGTAAGACATTCAAGGCAGAAGAAACAATGTGAAGAAAGGCCCTGGGAGGGGGAGAATGACCCGGGAGATAACATGAGAAAATTCACTATTAGCAATATTATTAGGATAAATTGAGTATATTTCAGTACACATGCCTCTATTCATTTCATTGTTTTGACAAGAGCTTTTGGGGTAGAGGGAGCAAGTACATGCTTAACCCTGAGGAGGTCACAGTCAAAAAAATTACAGAGTACGTCTCATGTATCCAAGAGATACATTCATTACTATTATGTGGTGAAATGTGAAAAAAAGCATTGAAAATTTGTATTTATTATATTTATGTAATGAAATATACAATTTTTACTTCTTTTCAGTTACAATCTAGAAATTATTAAACAAAGGAATATAAAAATAGAAAGTATAAAAAATTTTCAAATAATGGAAACATGGATATTGCTTAGAAATACAACCAAGAATATGCCTTTAACATTAATTAGTCTGAATCTTCAATAGTTGGCCTTGCAAAACGTTTGTAACAGGCATCACATACAATTTGCTATGCTCAGGCATAAACGCTTTTCACAACATTTGCAAACATATTTTGATAAGCAACTCATTTTGGGTGCATAGTACCTAACATGTCTTTTTCATTTTCTGCTTGTTGAGGGAGCCATTTTCAATGGTAAATGGAAAACAACGACAACAACACTGAATTTGAAGTTCACAGAAAAAAAAATCCTACACCAACACTGACTTCAAGTTCATGGTATCTCTCAGATACAATTTACTATCAAATATCACACACCATTACAATACATGTGTTATAGCCAAACTGATGGCTTCAGTATTATGGCTTAACATTAGTCACATACAAAGACACAACTAGTCATGAACTTGAACCCATGTACCCGATATATGTAACAATATTTAAGAACATAGTTTGTATCTCTCACATCAGCCACAACCTCTGCAGGGTTAATAATTTTGATTTAATTTTGGAAAGTATTAGGGAAGTATAAAATGTTTATGCACTGGCCATTTGCTTAACACTGTTCAAAAAAAAAAAAAGAAAAAATGCATTCTTACACTTGTTAAAACAATAATAAAGACCATTCAGGACAACTGCAATATGTGTCAAGACTATGATAACAGGAGAGAGATGGGACTCAATTTTGAATATAGTAAAGTCATCTGGGGACTTACAGCTAAGAAGCAGAGAGTGTGTGTGTGTGTTGGGGTGTGGGGGAGATCCACAGAAAATTACTAAAAGCAGAAATCAAGAGTAGAGGGATTCTTGCTAAATCAGCTAAATATAATTCTTGCTGAAGTCAGGTCAGCATGATCAAATATAAAGGAAGGGATTGAGGAATTTGATCACATCTCAAGGGTGATCAGATAACAAGTGTGGGGTGAGTCTTACTAAATTTATCAAACGGAATTTGTTTTTTTTAAATTATTTATTCATTTATTTTTAGAGAGGAGAAGGGAGTGAGAAAAACAGGGAGAGTAACATCAATGTATGGTTGCCTCTTCAGCGCCCCTCACTTGGGACCTGGCCCGCAACGCACGCATGTGGGAATCAAACCAGTAACCCTGTGGTTTGCAGGCCTGCGCTCAATCCACTGAGATACACCAGCCAGGGCTCGAACAGGATCTTGTTATTGTTGGAGAGGAAAAGTTTTCCTTCTACCCTTTAGGTTCTTTGGCAGGTATAATAATTAAATTGACATGAGACACATTAACAAGAAAAGATCAAATTTAATTTTATATGTACAGGACCCCCATCAAAATATGAAACCTAAGGGCAGTTAGACATTTGAAGCCTCTATGCCATTGTGAGCTAAGGAATGGAATAAGGGCCTGGGGTTTCAAAGGAAGAAGGGTAATTCACAGGACAATAAGAAAAGCAGATGTTTGGTAATTATGTGTTTGCCCTGCCATACACATGGGTCGTTCATATAAAAGTTATCTCTGGCTATAGCTTTTTCTCTAAGCTAGGCCCCATGTCCAAATTCTTTTAGGTAGTTAATGGAGGAGTAAACATTTTTCTTGAGTCTGCTGAGTCTTGATTGTCTTCAACTGAAAATATTCCACATGCCAAGGTGGCATATTTTGAGGTCACATATTCTCTTCCTCCTCATTGCAACTGACTAAGCAGGTTAAAGACAGGGACTGAGGACAGGGCCCAGTCAAAAGACGGTTCAGAGGAACATGTCTGAAGTTTGGTCAAAGAGAGAGCCTTCATTAATGCAATGACCCTGTCACTAATTCTTGTGTAAGTCTTATCAGATTTGACATTTTTGAGTAGCCTTCCATTTAAAACATTTTGATTTGCAATGATTTGCAAATCAAATAAAAGAGCACCCAGTACTGCCAGTCACAATCTTTGACTGCTATAAATCCACTGACATCTTACTTCCTTTTGGTGCTAATACAGGGGAAAATGATGATTAGTCATGAAAATGATGCTGTTTTCCTGCTTTATGAAGCAACTGCTAAATAAAGACAGAAAAAGAAACCCTTTTACAGCTGTCTCATTGCCTTTTTAAGCCTGTATTATAAGTACAAAATGAGGCGAAGAGAGAGAAGACCATGGAATACTAAACTATTGTGGCTTCTTGGAGCTAAATTTTGGGATTTCATCAGATTCAGAGGATGTGGGGGCCAGAGGTATGGAAGGTTGTAGAGGAACACAGTGGTAATAATTGGAGGAAATTAGGACCAAAATTATCCAGAATGAAGCCTATAGCTAATATCAGGAAAACTTGCTATATCTTATTTTAGCCTAGACCTTACCTATGATCTCAGTGGGAAGGCATTTGTAATTATTACATATACTGATGTGGCAAGTAATTAAATTTCCAAAAAGTACAAGGTCATAAGTCTGCAAGTTCCTTAAAGGCAGATATCAAGCCTTATTCTGTGAGATCCTTGGAGTTAGGGACATTGCCTTCTTTCATTATTTTACATTTCATTCGTTTAACATTATTGCAAATGAACACAAATTTCATCAGGCTTTGGGGCATGGATACAAACATGACGTGCACAAATCTGTGTCTTCAAGGAATTCATAGTCTAGATGGAGAAACAGATAATAGAATATATGCAATACAGTGCAACGAAGTATTATGGTAAGGGTATACTAAGTAAATTATTGAGACAAGCAAGGACTATGTAGAAATCAAGAGAGGGTATTGGAAAAAGTCACCTGATCTGACAGCAGGAGTTAACCAGAAGTAAAGCACATTTGTAGCAGATGCTACTAAGGGGTGGAGATTCAGTTTAAAAAGGAGATTCAGAGGATGTAGTCACTGTGCATCCACTGGTGAATTTAGGAGACAGAAAGTATTGTGGCACAGGTGAGTCACACACTACTGCATTTGGGGTAGAGGGAAGAAAATGGACAGTGTGTGCAGTGGGAAGATGAGCAAGTAAGCCATAGACAAAGAGTGTGAATTTTATTCTGAGAAACTGTAAAAGGTTTTATGCAGGGTGAAACTAGTTAAGACCAGTTAAAATTAGTTATGCAGGGTAAAACTAGTTAAGACCAGTTAAGAGATTCTGTAGCCATCTATAAAAGTAATTATGGTGAGAGCCTAAACTGTGCCATTGGCCAGAAAAACAGAGGATGGGGAGAAAGACATAAAAGACATTTTGGAGTAAGATTCATAAGGATAAAGGTCATATCCTTATGAAAAGGATATGAAAAAGCAGTGACTGAAAAAGATAGTATACACAATGGAGGCCAGGTTTTTGGCTTTGCCAATTTAAATCTTCCCGATGTCTTGCCAATGCTTAATACACAATAGGTACCAGGGAAACAGTTGTTTAAATATGCATGAACTGATGATAAGACACTTTTGATTTGTTGAGACATTTTTCCTAGTAACCTATTTTGAGTTTCATTCATTTGAGCCACTGTAGACAGTTTTTATACAAATTCTCAGATTCTCCACTCTAGTGTTTGCTCTCTTTGCTTCCCTGAGGGCTTTCTCTGGGGCAGCTGACTCATCATGCTCAGACCACATTCAGGAAAGCTATCAAATGTTGGGGATTAAGCACCACATGGATATCCCTCAAACAGTAATTTGGAGAGGTAAATAAATGTGCCAGCTTTCCCATTCTTCAGTTGGATTGATTTGAGTTTAACTCTACACAGTATCTGAGAGTGTCCACAGTGGGATTGAGCTCCAGTTGCTCACAGCAATAATCCCTTCTTAAATTACCCTTGACTTTCTCCCTTTCTTGTCTCGTTTCCCTATTATCTTGTATGGGCTCCCTGGGCTCACTTCTCAAATAAACAATCTGTACCACCATGTCCTGGCAGAGACAAGAGAATATGAATCCTCCTTTCTTAAGGAAAAAAAAAACTAGCAATAAAGTAAATCCAAACAGGTTTATAACATGATGGGTTTGCATTTTTCTCAGAAAGGCTAAGGCAAAGAAAAATAAATCCATTTGAGAGTCGCTGCATGAGATGAGTAATCTCTTCAAATAATAGACAGAGAAAAATTACATTGTTACCACACACTGAAGAAAGACTACTGAAAACAATTTCACTGTCCTACTAATCCTTTACCCTCAATTATCTCAAGCCTGTCCCTCCATCGATTCAAGTGACCTCCTGGCACCCTTGCTCCAGTTGGAGTGCTTAAGCCTAAAGCCAGTGCACAAAGTTGAAATCCAGAGGCTGTTGCACTTGCTTAGTTGTGCAGGTATTTTCTCTCCTAGTCTAGTTTTCATCTTTCTGAAGAGCAAGTGGATTTGATTTTTGACCAGTTGGTATCCAGATATAAAATTTTACCTCAATAAATCTGTAGGTATTTATGACAAAAAGCAGATTCACAGTTCTCTCTTCAAGATCAAAGAAATCAGTAAAGACTAATCATAATGATTAAATACAGATTACATTTCTTAAATGTTGTATTTGGATCTTTGTTAAAAACCATAAGTACTGATAGATGAAGAAGATGTAAATCTAATGTACAGCATTTGACCATAGTTAATTCTGGGGTATTGTATACTTCAAATTAGCTCAAAGTAGATCATAAGTGTTGTCACCACATATGTGCATGAAAAAATAATAACTATCTGAGGTGATGGATGTGTTAATTAGCTTGATTATGGTAGTCATTTCACAATGTATATGCACCTAAATACATACAATTTTATTTGTTAATCATGCCTCAGTGAAACTGGAAAATAAATTATTAATTAAAACATTAAAATAAATTTAAAAAATAGACGGCCTGGCCCCAATCATCACAGGTATAGAATCTCTGAAATATCATTTCCAAATTTTTCACATATAAGTCAAAGTTGGTAAAAAGACAGATGATTAAAATACATACAAGCTCTTTATAAGTTATATATCACCATATAATAAAAATAGTAATACTTTAGACTTCCGCCAAGATGGCAGCGTAGGTGGTCGCACTCGCTGCCCGCACATCCAGAATGTCCATACAACTAATGCAGTAGCAAAAATTTAAACAACCAGAACGGACAAAATCGAACTGAAGGGAAGTCCGACACCCAGGAGGTAGGAGAGGACGAACATCCAGACCGGTGAGCGGGACAGAGACGGGCGGAGGAGGCA
>PVJI01022789.1:0-24687 GCA_004026765.1 Micronycteris hirsuta
TGGGTCCCTTGGAAAATCGCCCACCAGCCAGCAACACCTGTGTTGGATGTTCACAAGAGCAACAAAACTTTTATTGTGTTGGGTCACTGAAATTTGGCGATTTGTTACAGCTCATAGCAGAACTTCACTCAAAATTTTGATTCCTCTTGAATTATCAGATCCCTCTCTCTCTCCCCGCACATATACACACATACATGAACATGTTCTGTTGTTGATAACTTGTAAAAGTATAATGAACAAAAACTAGGGGCATAAAAAAATGCCCTAGAAGCTCCTTCTCCCTCCCTACTCAAGGCACAGAAATGGTCTTCATAGTTTACAAAGAAATTTTACATAATTGTTTAACCTTTGTAATTTAGTGTTGTATTGATTGTTATACAGAGGAGGAGATTGAAATTCACTTGAGGGATTTCTCCCAGGTCATGCAGCTGGCAGTTAAGAGGGCTTGTGGGGACTTAAACCACGTTTGTCTGGCCTTCCGTTCTCTGTTTTTTTGTCCCAGCACAGTAGTAAATGTGAGGTTCTATGTAGACCAGTTCCCTTTCTGTAAGTAAGATGTCCGAGATGGCTCTGACAAGTGTCTGGTCCCCCTTTTTTTTTTTTACACCTTCATCTCTGCCAGGGTTTCTTGGGGATGCAGTGCCCAAAGCCTGTGATTAAAAACAGCTGCAGAAACAAGAGGAAAACATCTCCTAAAAATAAGTGGTACCTTGGAACACAGTGTGTATGGACTTTTAGGAGGTGGATGAGTCTGCGTGATACGGAGTGGCCACAGGGACAGCTTTGGGTCTCCACAAAAGGTGTCTCTTTCTGTTATCGGTTTCCCCCTGGAGGCTCCACAAACTTGATCTCAGAACCCGGGGCAGAAGGACTGGACTCATCTTTCCACTAAGCAATGAGAAGACTTCCCTTCGGAGTTCGATCTGCTTGTAAGGTAGAGCCTAAATATCCCCTGTAGATTATGTTATTCAATTATATGGTTGGGTCACTTCTTAGCCTTTTGGCTAAGATCAAGAGCAATTATGTGGTTGGTTCAAAAGTATTTAATGAAATAGAAAAACTCTCACCTAAAAATATCAGTTGATAAGATAATATGATGCAAAATAGTATAATAAAAAATTTATTAAAATTTTAAGATTTCATATAGTCACACACACTTGGCAAAAAAGACGGAAAGAGAATGTACCTCAGGGTGGCAGGAGTTATTTCTAGATGATGAGAGATCAAAGTTGAAAATTATTAATTTTTAAATTTGTTCTGCCATTTTTAATTTCTGTAAAATAAACAAACACTATTTTTATAATAAAAATGATCAGAAGGAAGTAGAGGTTTTTCTTGAACCAATTTAACTTTAATGTTTTTGCTCATTTTCGAAGTATAGCTTTGTTGAGAGAAAAAAGAAAATTAAATGAGCTACTGAAAATTTGCCACAAATAATAAGCTTTTATTAATGTGATAAATTATATAATGAATTACCAGCTTAAAATTTAGAGCTACCATAGCAAATTATTTACACAACGCTCTACTTCAAACTTTTTGATTCATTCTGAATTGCCCAGTTTACTTCATAGAGTTTAGAACATACAAGTTGTTTCCTTTTGCTGTTGATGTTTTGGCTGGGTTTAGTTCTTTTAAAAAATATACAGACAAACAAACCCAACCCTCCATAGCTAAATTTAAAAGCAAACTAGATGACAAAACCCATGCATATAAATTAGATGGAAAGTTAAGAATTACTTTTTCTAAAGAGTGTTTTAATGAAAAGAAGATTTATATTTCTACTCATCTCCATAGATGCAGAAGAATCTTCTGAATATGAGACTCTGAAATTTGAATGGATTTAATTCTGGTTTAGAAATGTAAAGAAGATTAAAAATGACTACAATTGGCTAATTAAACAAATGTTTATTGAGCTTCACATTAGTTTTCTATGACAGATGCAACAAATTACCACAAGCTGAGTGGCTTAAAACAACACATTTATTCTCTTATGGTTCTGTAGGTCAGATGTCAGACACAGGTCTCACTGGACCAGGGTCAAGGTGTCGGCAGCGGTGTCTTCTTTCTGGGCTCTCAGGGGAAGAGCCTGTTTCGTTGCCTTTTCCAGTTTCTAGAGGCCACTTGCATTTCTTGGCTCATGGCCCTGTCCTCCATTTTCAAAGCCAGCCATGGTAGGTTGAGTCCTTCTCAAATTACATCATCCTGATCCTCTCTTCTGCCTCTTCTTCCACTTTTAAGGACTCATGTGATTAGACCAGGTCCAGTGGGATAATCTCCCTCTCTCCAGGCCAGCTATTTAGCAACTTTAATTGCATCCGAGACCTCAATTCCCTTTCGCCAGTTAAGGTAACCTATGAATCCTTATTCTGCTGCCGCAAGCTCCTACTCTGTGCTAGGTGTGATGCTAGGAGATGCTGGGGAAGGGAGCAGGGGGGTCCAAAAAGGACGTTCATGGTTAGAAGCTGAGATCAGCCATGTAGAATACCTTCAGCACAATGTGGACAGTGATCAGGGTCATGACAAATTCACATGTAGAGACTTGGGAGGGCACCATGGTTCTTTTTAGCTGGGAGACACAAGAGAGGTTCGTGGTGGACTGGCCTTTGGAGTGGGCCCTGAAGGACAAGTGGGACTGGATAAAAAATGGTGGCAGGGAAGCCAGTGGTATTTCAACTAATAGGTATAAATCAAAGCTAGCGAAATAGCCGTTTCCGTAAGAGAGTAATGGTCAAATACTGACTTTTTCACTCAACCTCATGTCTCAAAGCAAAAGGCATGGAGGCAAAGACAGCGGTAACTGTCAGGAGAAATTCAGGAAGTCTCTTGTACCTCCTTTGTAGCTGGGTCAGAACGTCTCTTTGTTTTACCTACTGTTTATACTCTCACTTTTTTCCTTACACACCTTCTAAGGTGCCAGTTACGCCCTTCCCTTCTGAGAAGAGTAGCTTCTTAGTAATTCTTTATGCAGAACAAATTCTCCTGTTTTAATTGGGCCAGCTGGAGCTTAAGGCTGCCTAATAGGGAAACTCCTACTGTATGCCCATCATCCAGCCCTGTAAGATTGTGTCTGCTTAGGGCAGTGGAACAGGAGACCAAGGGAAAGCAGAAAGTCCAGGAAAAGAGGGAGGAAGAGAGAGAGGGAGGAAGGAAGGGAGGGAGGAAGGGAGGGAGAGAGGAGGAGAGAGAGAGAGAGAGAGAGAGAGAGAGAGAGAGATTAGTGAGCCTCGGCCGAGAGCTGCTATTGCATCCTTTCAATAAACCCCAGTTAGTGGAGGTTCCTGAGCATGGATCTTGAAGTCAGTGGCATGTGTTAAGGAGAAATCATGAAACCTCACCAAACCTTTGAGTCTCCTGTGCCTGGACTTAGTGTGTTTATTAAGATTTTCATATTGATTTGATTATTCATGAGGTGTGAGTTGGAAGCGGTTCTTCTGGCAGTCAAGTGTTCCTCTTTTGTACCTTATCACACACAATTGTGATTTACTGATTTTCAGTAAACCACTCATGGAAATTTTTTCCCCCAAGTCCTGGCTAGACTCTATATCATACTACACGACTGATCTGGATTCTCAAAAGTGAACCCTTACGTCCAAAATCCAGAGAAGGTAGCACCTGTCAGATGGCGTTGCTGTGGACTCTGTCTTAAGAAGGAACTTTCAATGGCAAAAATGGAAAGGTGTGGTTAGAACGAATTACAAGCTTTTGTGTTCAAAGTTGTGGGGGTTTTGTCTCCTATAAAAATAGATTTCTATTAAAACACAAAGCAGAGGAGGAGTCATGAGGGCTGCTGAGTTACAAGGCGGACAAACCCCTAAAGAAAGAAAATACACTAGTTAGTAAATTAACTCAGGAAAGAAGAAAAAAGGTGTCTAAATGAAAGGAGCTACCTTCGAGTGGCATTGTCAGTAATTACTATCCTAAGATGAAGCAAAATGGAAGCAGACAGGGAGGACGGAGAAAAGCAATGGTTCACAAAGCATTTCTCAGAAATTTAGAAATGAGAAGATTCTGAATCAACCCTTTTTTATAATCCCAAGCTTCAAGGAATTATAAAAAGGACATGAAAAACAGTGACCAGCAAACTGGAAATCATTTTCAGATGATGGGAGGAAATAGAAAATAACCTTACAGATGAGAGGGTAAAGATAGCCAAAGTCAAGGAATCCCATCGATTGGGCTTTAAAACAAGAGGGGGCCTTGAGGATTGGCAGAGGAGAAATGTTCCCCAAAGTACAGGTAAATTTGAAGAAAGTAAAAAAGGAAACAGCAGGAATAAAAAAGGAGGAAAATAAAGAAAAATTCTTATAACAATAGAATTCCTGAAGAACTATGGAGGAAACAGCTCAAGAACACCTGCAAAAAGAAACCCAAATAAAGGTGTACCTGGGTAATCAGTGGCCAAAATTTTTTGAAGTCCGTGTGCAAAGAAGAGATCTTAACAACATATGGAAAGAAAAAAATGTTATCTTGTACAGCTCATTATAATAAAAATAGTACATATTTAGCAATAACCACTCTAGGAAAAAGCAAAATTTATACTCCCTGAGTTTAATATACCAACCCAACCTAGCCCCAGGTTTCCAGCCAAAAGACATCTTTTCATTTAAGGGAAAGGTTTTTGCACAGTGAGAATAGCCACACAAATTAAATTAATCAGTCTTGGTGCTGTAAAAAAACCATTGAGGACAGACAAATTTGTTATTTCCTTATCCCAGGTGGGTTAAGCCAAGGGTTGTGCTGGGTAGGGTGACCAACCATCCCAGTTTGGTTGGGACCAGAGGGTTTCCTGGGATGCAAGGTTTTCAGTGCTAAAGCCGAGACAGCCCTGAGCAAATTGGGGTGATCGGTAACAACCCGGGCAAGGCAACCAGGCTCAGCGGTCAGTAAAATTAAGATAGAGAATTCTCTAACCTCTCCAGGTAGTACAGTTTCAAGTTTGTTGTTTTATTCTGTCTTCTAGAAAAATATTCCTAAAATAGTCAGCATTTGGTCAATCATTTTACTCATCCAGTTAAACATTGATTGCAAGCTTTTTAATGCCTTGGGCTGGGTGTGTGGTTACAATGGCAAATATCCCCGTGTCTTCAGGGGCCTTGGAGGTGAAATGGGAGAGCAGGGTAGGAAACAAACACGAATATGCAAATAGCTGGAAATGTGATAGATGGCATGAAGGAAAAGGATAGGATGATATGATTGAGAGTGACATAGAAGGTGTCATTTAGACTCGGGTTGGGGGGACTTCTGGCCAGAAAATCCTCTCTGAGGAAGTGACAGGAGACTGGAACCCTGAGGCGGGGGGAGAGAGGAGCCAGAGGAAGAATCAGACTGCAGTCCCAGACAGAAGGGCAGCATATGCAAAGGCCCTGAAGCAAGAAGGGGCTCGGTAAATTAAAGGAGTTGAGAGAAAGCCAATATCTGTCTTAAGTAAGATCCCCTTAAATTAAGGGGAAAGAGAAATGGCTCTACCCTTCAGCTAGAAAGCCAGGAGTGCAGGAGTAATGGTGGTAATAGTGGTCCAGGCAGAGTTGGGGTGGGGTGAGGGGGTAGGGAGGGGTAGAACCAAGAGCAAAGGCTGAAGGTCAGTGGTGGAAAATGATCTTTTTTGCCTGAACCGTTCTGATAGTGCCGAAGGAAATCAATACAGCTGCCCTGGGGTCTTTCTGAGGAAGACACATTATGAAAAGGCTTTGGAACACAAGTGGGAGCAGAAGCTCTGAGACAAAGCCGACAACAAGAGAAGGACAGAGACCTAGAAGAGTGTGTTGTGGAGGATAAAACACCACTGAGCCTGAGATTTGCAAAAGCAAAGGGAAAAACTGTAAAGGCTCCTTCTAGCTCCAGTATGCACAGAAGAATGAGCGAGGAGACATTAAAATATGGGTAAAACTTTGGAGGTAGTGGAGGGTCTCCTGCCCAGAAGACCCAGCGATGCCTGAATATCGCTTCACAGTCATCTTCGGTGGTGCCCCAACACACCTGAGGGGCTCTGGCACAAGAAAGCAACGTATTTTTGCTGAAGTATTTTTTTCCCCCTGCATTCATGAATCCATAACCTGTTACTTAGGTTAAACCTGCAGGGAAAATTTTTCTATGCTTCTAAACTCCATTTTTGAACCTATTACATATTGTAAGTAAAATCTATGTGAAGATGTTGAAAATGTGTTTTACAGAAATGTGTTTTTCGAAGGTGAAACAGAAGCGGGAATTGTGGCGGAAATACCGGATTACGGAAAGGCATGGCCATGGTGACAGGGTGGCAGGGTTGATCTAGAGCAAGAGGATGGGACCTAGCAATGCCGGGAGTCCAGTGCTCAGCCAGTGCTGACGAAGAAGGGCTAGTGTAGGCTTTTGTGTTCAGGAGACCTGGCTCTCCCTAGTCACAGGCTGCAAGGGACCAAAGGAGCAGCCAGGATATAAGGATGCGAACATGGCATGACCTCTGGCTGGGGTAGGAGGGGGGTGGACACTGCAGCACGGGCCAGCAGAATGGCCATTTCCATGCAGTCCTCTAGCAACTACTCTTGTATCGAGGGCTTGTGTGTGCCCTCCCTGGTGGCATGAGTCCGGGGGTTGGTACACGTATGTTACTTGAGGTCCTTGTCATGTTTTCCCTTGCTTCCAAAAGGTGGGGCACAAGCTTCCATCAAACAATGACAAATAACTCTCACTCTCTATGGTTAACTAGCTCTCCCGGCACCTACTGCCAAACAGCACAGGGAAACATTTACAGGAGAGCCAAGTACGTCTACCAAAACACTTCAGAAACGATTTTAAACCCTAGGAAGTCAATCTATTGTGTGGATTCTAAAATATAGTTCAAGTGACTGTGCGACCTGGAACTATGAATGTTTATTTCAATTCTTGCCATAAAATTCCCACCAGGTTATTTATTTTTATATGCTTCAAAGAAACGTTGGGAGGTTCTGTATGGCAAAACCGCATACACAGACTATCAGGAATGAAGTCAAGAGAGAAGACCAGAGAGAATGAGCTCAACCAAAATGTGAGTGTTAGCGAGAAGCAGCTGCGTCACATGGTGCGAATGTTAAATATAGCAGAGCACAGACTTCGGAGTCGGAAAGACCCGGGTTGAAATCACACTCTGGCACTTAGTGTCTGGGTTAGTGTTGTCATATGATAAATGGGTTAGTGATACTTATTTTGGGAGGATTAAATGAGATAATGTATGCAGAGCATTTAGCACGGGGCTAGGAACATAATGAACACTCAAATTTATTATCATTGCAGTTATGGTTATTGTTATCATCGTTATTGTCACAGGACATGCGAAATCATGGTGAGAATCCTCACTATCAACTGACTAAAAAAATCGCTTTAATAAAAGACTCAAGAGACAACTAATCCATTAAATTCACAGGCCTGGTAAATATCCTGAGAATCCAGCCGATTAAATAGCATTCAGTGGAATCACTGTGAGTCAAGAGAGGATTTCCACATCAAGCCTAAGCGTCATGGCCGGAACGTTGTTTGTACCCTCCTCCCCATTCCTATGTTGAAATCCTAACCCCCATGTGATGGTATTGGGAGGTCATCTGAGTGGTGCCTCCAACCTCCCACCTTCATGAATAGGATTAGTGCCCTTATTAAGGAGAGATGACGCAGAGGTGGCATCCTCCCTCTGCTCTCTGCCACGTGAGAATACAACAAGAAGAAAGCCATCTGCAAACCAGGAAGCCGCCTCTCATCAGACACCAGATCTGCTGCCGGCGCCTTGATCTTGGACTTCCCAGCCTCCAGCACTGTGAGCAGCGAATGTTTGTTGTTTAAGTCCCGGCCTGTGATAATTTGTTATGGCAGCCCGAACTGAGAAACTGAGACAATAGGAGTCTAAAAAATAAGAAGACAATGCTATTGGCCTACTTGCTTAGAGGTGATAAATTTATGCAGTATTTAAGTATGTGAGAAATAATACTAGATAATATCACCTACTTAGAATATGCAAAACTAAAATGTCTCTGCCAAAAGGCAGGCAATGATGAGGGGTTTAATGAAAAGAAAAAATGGGATAAGATGACAACAAGGAAAGAAAAAAGTCTAATAATAGATTAAGAATCAGTCACAAAAATTATTTCACGTAAAAATAAGCTGAAAATGCACACTATTTTCACAACCAGAGAAATTAAAATAATTTATTAAAATAATCTATAGCATCTAAAATCCCCCATGCCAGCAGAAGACATGCACAGAAACATTGATAAAATTGTGCTATTGAGAGATTCCTTAAGCAATTAAAAATTAATAATAAACACAAAAACAATAGAGCTAATAAAAATAGCCATGTCAAACATGAGGAAACAGGTTAGAAAGGAAGACAAATATATCTAGAAGACATAATACATCACACATATTCATTTCTTTAGAAGTAGTTTTGTTTAGCAGGAATTATGAATCCAGAAATGCAAGACAGAAATATAAAACCAAGGAAACAAGTCACATTTGCAGCAAGTTGAGTGGTGGTCTCTTTAGATACGTGACTTAATATATTGCAGGAACTTTTGGTTGGTTGGTTTTACATTGTTTGAACAATACAGGACAATGACACAGAAATCTAAATATATAAACTATGTTGAGAAATTGATTAATTCTTCAAGCATGACCAGAGTGATCTTCCTAAATCACATGTCATTTCCACCTTAAAGAAATCTGAAAGCTTTCCATGAATGTAGAATAAGGTTTAGGCTCTGTGGTCCCCTGCTGAAGCCTCTGCTTAGGAGCAGGTGCCTGAACCCGGCTACCTGCATTGAAATCCAGGCTCCATCACTTGTTGGTATGAGCTGTGAGAAGTGGCACAAGCTACTCTTACTCCTTAGTTTATTCATCTGTGACATGAGGAAAACACTGCCCCACAGCACCGTGCTGGTGCGTGGTGAGCACAGAGAGCAATCGCTGACATTACTATATGGACCTCTCCCTGCACTTTTAGTCTTCTCTGCTATGTATTCTTCTTCCAGAAGAATAGCCATCCTCTGCATACACCCCATCGTCTCCAACATCTGCGTCTTCAATATGATGTTTTTTAAAAAAGATTTTATGTATTTATTTTTAGAGAGAGGGGGAGGGAGAGAGAAAGAGAGGGAGAGACACATCAGTGTGTGGTTGCCACTCACGCACCCCCTACTGGAGACCTGGCCTGCAACCCAGGCATATGCTGTGACTGGGAATCGAACTGGCGAACCTTTGGTTCGCAGGCTGGCGCTCAATCCACTGAGCCAGGGCTAACACAAGCCAGGGCCAATATGGTGTTTTTAAAGGAAACGGAGGCTTGCCAAGGTCACAAAGAGAGTAAGCAGCAAGTAGAGCAAAACCTGAACTCAGCTTTGTTGGTACCAGACTCCGGCCTTACCACGTCTCTACTGTCAATCTCGTACTCACTCCCCTCCATGTGGATACATAAGCTTGTATCAGATCCATCTCCTTCCCAGAAAAACTAGGGGGAAATATCTGTTTGAAGCTGTTGATGAGCTACCAAGCAGCGAGGACTTGGAGGGTCAAGATCCTCGAAAGAAGGAAATTCATTGAGATGAGCCTGCAATTCTGCATCACTTTTTCTCTTGAAGCATTTGCTGTTTCAAAAGAGGAACTAAGCAAGTGGAAAACTATTCCACATTCATGAATTAGAAGACCCAGTATTATCACTTCTTCCCAAGTTAGTTTACTGTAAACCTAACCAATGTCAGCATATGTGTGTGTGCGTAAAGATTAATAAGCTGTTTCCAAAATTTATATGGAGACACAGAGGGCCAGGACTACCTAGGGCAACCTTGAACAATAGAGTTGGAAGATTTACACTGCCCTGTAAATCTATAGTAGTTACAAGAGTGCAGTATTGGTAAGAGATAGATAAATAAACCACTGGTATAGAATAGAAAGTCCAAATACAGACCAACAATTGTACGGTCACCTATTATATGACAAGGGGTCATTGCATTACATTGAGAACACATTTGTCTTTTCAATAAATGGTTCTGGGCAGCAGGATATCCATAAGGGGAAAAAAAAAATCTTGTCACCTACTTCACACTTTATGCAAAGATCAACTCCAAGTGGATTACAGCTATAAATGTTAACAGTTAAAATTATAAAGCACCCTGGCTGGTTTGGTTCAGTTGGTTGGAGCATTGTCCCATAACTGAAAGGTTGCAGGTTCAATTCCTGGTCAGGCCACATGCCTGGGTTGTGGGTTCAACCCCTGGTTCAGGTGCATATGGGAAACCATCAATAGATGCTTCTCTCTCGCATCGATGTTTCTCTCCCTTCCTCTCTCTCTAAAAATATCCTCTGGTGAGGATAAGAAAGAATTATAAAACTTCTAGAGGATAAGATAGGAGAATGCATTAATGATTTTGGAGTACACAAAGAGTTCTTAAGGAACATTAGGTGGAAGAAGCACTAAATGAAAAAGAAAACAAAAAACATTGCACTGTATAAAAGTGAAGAACTTTGTTCCTCAAATATACTGTTAAGAGAGGAAGAAGCACACTACTAAGTGGGAGAAGATATTTCCAAAACATGTATTTGACAATAAACTTGTGTCTGGAATATAAAAGGAAAATGTACAAGCAATCAGAAAAAGATAGGTAACCCAATGTTATAAAAATGCAAGAAACCCTGAACAGAACTTCAGAAAAGAGGACATCCAAATGGCCAATAAAGATATGAAGAAGGCTAAGGGCCATTAGTCATGAGAACGGGAATTAAAGCCGCAAAGCGAGAACACCGCACACTCACTGAAAAACACTGCTGCATCACAGGTGGGTGAGGGTGTGGAGCGACCGGCACTCTCAAATGTTCGCTGATAAAAGTGTCCATTGGG
Source organism: Micronycteris hirsuta (assembly GCA_004026765.1). NCBI lineage: Eukaryota > Metazoa > Chordata > Mammalia > Chiroptera > Phyllostomidae > Micronycteris > Micronycteris hirsuta. The sequence continues at coordinate 10,835 of PVJI01022789.1, forward strand.
ATTTTGTAAAACCATTGAAATGACTGATACTCAACTATTCTGACTGCAAAACCCAAAATTTCCTAAGATCCAAGCTAACACAATGACGAAAGCTGAATTTACACATGGTTTGTGACCCAGTAGTAATTCACTCGGCATAGATGCAATGTGAACGCGTGTGGGCAACGCAAGGCGTGACCCACCGTGTCCGCAGCAGCCCCAAGCTGTACCCACTCCAACATCCAACATCAGTTGAATGAAAAATCAAGAAATTGTGACGTTTATTTAACAGAATATTCTGCAACGATGAAAAGGAATAAACTATAGCAATAGGTGACAACAGAGATGAGTAACGACAAGTAATATTGAGAGAAAGAAAGAAGACACTGAAGAATGCACACTGTATAAAGTTTAAAAAAAGCCGAGATAACTATGGTGATAGTGAACAGAATAGCGATTACCTTTGAGAAGGGGTATTATTGATTGAGGGGTTCTGGGGGGCTATCAATGGTCTATTTCCTGAGCTGCCCGGATGTGAAAATCCATCCAACTGGACAGTCATGCTTTGTGTACTTCTAAAATGTACACATACTTAAATTTGTTAATATTATTTAATTAAAATTGAGGGGTCATAGAGAGCCCCAGATAAGTTTGTCTTTATTGTGTATTGCACACAGCAGTGCGTACAGGGAGAAAACAACTAAGACCCGCGATTCCTGGCCTCTTTGCAGTTCTCCAGGTGCTGAGATCGTTTCCTTCCCCTTCATCTTTCTTTGTTTTGAGCTCATTTGTAGTTTTCCCTAATTATCAGCTCGTGAGAAATGAGTGGAGGCCCAGATTCCAATTCTGTGCAAGGCACATACATTGGGTAGGGCTAGCCATATGTCTCCATTGGCACATATATCTTTTGTCAAGAAAAGATTTGTTATGTCTTTAACAGAGATTTTAAAAAATAGATGCAGTTTTTATTCTGTCACACAATGGCGACATTTCTAAAGTTCATTAGTGAACATGGACACAGGGCAGTGACACTGAGTCAGGGCACAGGGGTGCCAGATGTAATTCAGTGTTTGGGACATTCTGCCTAAAAATTGTTGCTCATCGGAAACTCAAATGTAACTGGGCATTAGGTTTTTTCCCCTGAATCTACCACTCTTATTTGGGTCTCATAAATTTTATAAAGTGAGTCCATTTTATAAAGTAGAAGCCGGTGTCAACCAGAATGGCATATAAAAGAGGTCTGGAGACCCTTAAGTACTATAGAGAATTCTACCCTGACCTTACCAAAAAGTCACCAAGGTCATCAGTCAAGATGCTCAGGGCCCTTAAATAAACAGTAACAGGGGCTTTAGGAGGAGTGAGAACTTCCAAGAACCAGTAGTTTTCCCATAGTCGGTCCAGACTGAAAGCCACAGCTGGGAAAGTGTTCTGTAGAGGGCGCGGTAGTGCTTCAGGTGAGTGTCTGGGTTCACGGCGCGGACACGCCTTTACATAATGTTGTCTCGGAGATGAGAGCAGTTCCAAAAGAACTTCTCCTACTTGCCAAAAAAAAAAAAAAAAAAGACCTATTTTTAAAAACCCTTATTACAAAAAAAAAAAAATCTCTATTTAAATATCATGGCAATAATCCCTGAGGAAAGGTGTAGTATTATAAGGAAAATTGTAAGATAAAAAGATTTAGGAAGGAACTCTTGGGGAAAATTCTCTCTTTCCAGCTGAGACTTTCTGTACTCACATACCCAAATAAGTACTCAGTGTTTTTGAGTTATTTGTACATGAATATTTTACAGTGATTTTAAAGAACAGATGTTCCCGTATTTTCCCCTCTTGCAAATTTTCAAAACAATCTTTTAAAATGTCTTCAGTATTCCGAAGTGCTTAACCTTTGCTCTGAGGTAATTACAGGTAAACATCTCCTTACGCACCAGGCAGGTTTTTCAAGGATGTGCCTAAATCACCTACAAGGCATATTCAAATGTTTCTGGCAGCTGGTCAAGTCTACCAAACAGTAAGGTGAGGATTTACTCTACGCGAATGCCCAGTAAAATCATGAACAGTGGTTGATGCTTCGTTCAAATCTCCCTCACGACCCAGCTTCACACCAGAAATAAACGGCAGAGTTGGAATGAGCTGCAGATGAAAGAGTAGGAGAATCTGGGGATGCCTAGGGTGCAAAAGGGAGACAGAAAGAAGGCAGGAGAGTTTTCACCCAAACTCTGAAATGCCATTGGGAGAGAGAAGGGGTTGGGATGGTCGAGTGTGGACGGGAGCCGGAGCCAGGCTATCCGGGCGAAACTGAAGGAAGGCAGATTTCAGCACGTGCTAGAGAAGACCCTCTATGACGGCCGCTCTCTCTTCTCCGGTCTCCTGAACGGCATCAAAGCATCAGCAGGAGAATTGGTCTAGAGCAGGGGTGTCAAACTCATTTTCACGGGGAGCCACATCAGCCTTGAGGTTGCCTCCAAGGGCTGAGTATAATTTTAGGACTGTATAAATGTAACTAGTCCTTAACTAGCAGCAAGGAGTTTGGTGCTGCCGCTGGGTAGAAACAAGGTGCGGGGCCAGATGAAACAAGGCGGAGGGCTGGATTCAGCCTGCGGGCCTTGTGTTTGCCACCCGTGGTCTAGACGAAGCTGGGCCTTTCCACTCGATAACTCTGTACTTCACAAAATCAGCCACAATGAAGCCAGAAGGTGCTATTTCAGACCCTGGATACTGGGGCTTCCTATTCGAATTTGAAGCCCGGCTCTTGCAGAGTGACCTTGGGGAAGCTGCTTAGGTTCTGTATCCACAGCAAAACATTGTTGTAAGGATTGAATAGCACATGACTAATGCCTGGCATATATCAGGCACCCCATACATGTCTATTTTAAAAAAACATGAAGAAAACTTTTGGGTTGGTCAAAAGTCCATATAGTTTTTTCTGTAAAATAAAAGACACATTTTTCATTTTTACCAATAACTTGATTGATTTGGATATTTTCAGTATGTGGGCTATCTCTTGCTATTGGCTTCTTGTGGGTAGAGAGGCCAGGGGTGCTGCTAAGCATCTTCCAGTGCACAAGACAGCCCCACAGCAAAGAATTATTTGGCTAAAATGTCAATAGTACCAAGAAACCTCGTAAACCACCTTTGATATGTTCAATCAGTCACAGCCCCTTCTCCATACACTGCACAAATCTTTTTCGTGTTTCAGTTGCATTTTTACCTTTCTTTTTTTGATTTAACCTTTATTGTATTTTCTTCCCATCATCATTTAGTCCCTTTATACCCCTCCCCCCACAATTACCACACTGTTGCCCACGTCCATGAGCCATTTTTCCTTTTTGCTCAGTCCCTCCATCCTGTAACCTCCCCCTCACACTTGCTGTCATCTGCTCTCCATGCATGAGTCTGTCCCCATTTTCTTTGTTAGTTCAGTGTGTTCATTAGATTCCACTTATGAGTGAGATCATATGGTAAGTGTCTTTCTCTGACTGGCTTATTTCACTCAGCATAATGTTCTCTAGGTCCATTCATACTGTCTCAAAGGGTAAAATTTTCTTCTTTTTTATGGCTGAGTAGTATTCCATTGGGTAAATGTCCCATAGTTGTTTTATCCACTCACCTATTGATGAGGATACTTGGGCTGCTACCATATCTTGGTGATTGTAAATAATGCTGATAATCTTTACCTTTCTTGAATAATAAAGCATAATACACTGAAAATATTGCGTATCTTCTTCCATCTTCAATACTAAAATGGCTGCACAAAAATTCACCAATTTTGGTAAGTTTTTTTTAATGCATGCTGATATGACAATTGTCACAATATAATCTAGCAAAATTGTTTTGAATGAAGTTAAAGACAGCTAAGTACTACTAGAGTCATCTTATGGAAAGGGCTAAACAACCTTTTTGACCAACCCAATATTTCGCCTGGGCTGGGCTTTGTTTTTCTGAGCTCTGGGTCTTCTTTGATGAACTCCCAAACACACCTGTGGGAGAAGAGTAGAATGTCCCCCAGGGTTTAGTGGGGTTGAAGAGGTCAGGAGCCTGACCCCTGGTGGATTTCACTCTGGGTGGACGCCAGAACCAGACCCAGCTTTGTACCTCTGCAGTGATGGGGCGTTGGAGGGTCTGTGAACGGACGGGGTACTGAAAGTCATGACCACCCTTTGAAGGTGCATTTGGGTGCTGGGCAAACAAGACCTCCCTGCAGGAAAGAGTAGCAGCACTAGACAGGAGGCAGGGAACAATGGATGGGTGGAAGGGATGCTGAGTAGATGGAGGACACTGGGTAGATCGTGGGGGGTTAGTTCCAGTGTCCACACAAGAGAGCCATGGGGGGTGCCCCTTACTCAACAAGTTTCAAAATATGTAGGCCCTTGGAATTTTCATAAGATCTGGGGGAGAGGAGAGCAAGGGAGATGTGAGGGTAAGATAGTGGACCTCCCGCTCGGGTGCTGTGGAAGAGTTACCATTGAATTCACAAAATAAATGTGGGCCTGCCCTGCACCCCTAGAGGGTGGAGCATCTCTGCTGTTCCCTGGCACCTTTCTGCGTCCGTCCTGCGTTGGTCCAGCGTCAATGCGCTCCTAAGGGCCTACTCCACGGAGCCTCTGTTCTCTCAGGACACTTCCTCTTTCTCCTCCCTCCCTCGGACTGCAGGCGTCTGTCCTGGAGCTGATGGATGCACTATTTCCCTTTAGTCTTCAATATTTGAGGGGGTGACAAAAACATCAGGGGGGAAATTTACTTTATTCTACTACTGACTTTTGGTCCTTATGTGGTTCAAAATTAAAAATAAACTGAATAAAGCACCTTACCTGCTTAGGCCTCAGTTGTCCTCTCTTGGAAATGCAGGGGATAGAATTTCCAAGATTTTTTGCAGTTCGGAAGTCCTGTGGTCTTTGATAGAGTCGGGAAGTACTCTTTAGTCTTATTGGCAGTCTCGGTGACAAAAACCTAACCGCCCTGGTGCGTCTGGATATCTCAGCCTGTGTCGCTGGCCCTCTGTGTCAGCAGCTGGCCTTGGGGAGGGGCACATTAGCCTGGGAGAGACATAGGCTTTATTCTCAGTCAAAAGCACCTCAGGATAAACTGGTCTTGAACCTCAAATTGCTTAAAGACCTAAGTTCAGGGTCAGCCCTCACCTCTCAATATTCAGCTTCGTGGGAGATTGAGTCAAAGCCAAGCGTTAAAACATTTTTGCTTTAACATGTAGTCATCAACAATACAATTACTCTTTAGAAAAATACTCCTACGGTCTCTTCCACTCTCTACCAGAGTCCTCAATGTCTTTATGCTTAAAACAGAGGTGTTAGCTTGAAGGATTATTGGGAGTCCAGGATGGGATAAGGTGCCTGCCCTGGGAGCTGAGAAGAGGAGGTTCTTGGTAAACAGCAGCCTTAGCAGAAGTTTTTGCCGGTAGATCTGGGCTCTCACATCTGCTGTTCTGTTCCCACCAGTGAGAGGTCATGACCTTCTCCTTCTTCCTGTTCTTCTGGATCCTGAAAGAACCCTTTTGTGGGGGAGGGGGAGAACCAGATTTCCCCGCTGTGAACAATGAGTCCAGAGGGATTATCAAGGCAATGATCCATTTCTTTGGAACTTTACTTGCATGATTTTCCATATTTAATGACAACCCACCAGCAGGATAAACATACAGGCAGGGTTGAATCATCTTCTCTCTCCACTTGGATCAGGAACCCAAGAAAACAGGTGCAGGAAGCAGGTGGGAACTCTGGTGGGCAGGATGCTGCTTATTCCATGCTTACATTGCTCAATGCCCCCCTGCCCTCGAGGTGTGGGTGGAAGGAACGAGGGGGCTCTTCCTCTGAATAAGGGCTCATATCTGTAATATAAGCACAGCAGGCCTGCAGAGAGAGGCAGGAGGGGTGTGGTGCCTAAAAGCAGTTCTCCCAGGAGCTCTTTCAATCCAGGCCAGAAAGAGGCGGTTTCCATGGCACTGCTTGAGAGAGCTTCGAGGGGAACCGCGTCTCTCTGGTGGCTTGTTTAGAGATTCAGGGATACGGCTTAGTCTACAAGGGGGATGACTCACAACAGCTCCAACAAGTGCAGTTTGCCCTGCTGGTCAGAGGAGAAGAGGAGTGACCTCAAAGAATATCTGTTTGAGTTCTTTAAGAGAAGAGTTTCCAGGTTGTGTGAGAGAAATGCCAGATAGATAGGAAAGTCCCTGTGGAGAAGCAATGCATCCCTGAGAGCAACTGAAAAGCTGGTGCTAAAGGCAAAATCACACAGGTCCACCATTTCCGTAGTCTGAGACCGACTCCTGGTCAAGGGCACCTGTCCACGGTGGGACGGGTGGAAAGAGGCTGAGGTGGTAGCATTTGCATTTGCCAGAGAGCCTGTGAGGTAAACGTTTTTGCTCTGAACAGCATGGGCCAAGAGTCCAAAAGGAAACAAGCAACAAACTGCAAAGGAAATCACGGATTTAATGAAAGGGGGTTTGAGACAAGAAACCTGATCCAAAGTTCTAGACTGCCCCCCACCCCCAGCACACTTCTCCTTCCCACCTCTCCTCCCCACCCCCCCACCCCCACCCTCTACCTGGGCCCAAATGAAGCTTTGATAAATAGCTGATTTCATTAAAAGTCAGTAAGGGACACAAAAGAACTTACCCAAGACTCAGGTATAGACTCCAAAGGGAAAGGAGGCATATCACCATAAAAAAAGCAAAAGCAGAAGAGACATCTTGATTATGTTTGAAATATCCAAGATGCTTTATTCTCGGGTGTCTGGTAGTGCCAAATTAAGGCATTATTTCTGTTGTGAAAAAAATAGACTCGGTCGTGGACTTGAGTTCTCCAAGTAAATATTTTCTTGGCAGTGCACAGCATCAGTGCAAAATGCCTATTAGGCATCAACTATAATTATAGCATTCAATTAACATTCTCAAGTGATTATCATTTCAGGCCTGGTGATGGTTGTGACTTGGGAGGTCTGAGCTCTGCCTAATATCTTTGCCCGGAAACCACTGACTGATATTTGAATTTGGCAATCTGATGTGGTCATACTAGTGCGGAGGATAGAGGGGAAGTGTGAGCTGCAGCAAATTCACATAACAACTCATGGCAGTTTTTTGCCCAACCTTTTCAGTAAAACCGATCTTACTAAGATGTTGTTTTGAAAGTCCAGTTTCCAATAGACACTTTTTGATATTAATTTACTAGACTTATTTCTGCAGTATGTGGATTTTGACCATTCTTTTCTGCTCCAGAATATTAGAAAAGAAGTATACAAGGAAAAACATGTGCAGAGAACACATCAAACCTCTCCTGGAGACAGGAGGGCAGTGATTTATTGAGTGCCGGTGGTGAGCCATTTGTAATTATTTCTTGACTTTACAACTACCCATTTGAAAATGGTGGCATTATTCCCATTCTCCAGATGAGAAAACTGACTCAGAGAGTAAGTAATTGGTTCAAAATTGCACAGATAGTAATTGGAGGAAGTGAGATTTGAACCCCATGATAAAAGAATGAGCTAGTTTGTGAGTCATGGTGTTGAGCATTCATCATTCAAAAATGTTTCTTAGAATAAATCTGCCTACTTAAAACCTTTGGTGGGGTCCAAGGTAGAAATATAAATGTATGCATTTGACTCTGTTCTCGTGCAAAATATTGGGTTGGCCAAAAAGTGTGTTTGGTTTTTTCCATACGTTGGGCTCTAGTAGCATTGTTATCTTTAACCTCATTTGCAACAATTTTGTTAGATTGTATTGTGATAGCTGTCGTATCAGCGTGCATTTAAAAAAACTTACCAAATTGGTGAATTTTTGCGTAGGCATTTTTATATTGAAGATGGAAGAAAATAAGCAACATTTTTGGTGTTATTATTTCAAGAAAGGTAAAAATGCACCTGAAACACAAAGATGCTTCATGGTCAGGACGACCAGTTGAAGTTGATAGCATTCAAATTGAGACATTAATTGAGAGCAATCAATGTTATACCACGTGGGAGATAGCTGACATACTCAAAATGCCTGAATCAATAAAGTTATTGGTGAAAATGAAGAATGTGTCTTTTATTTTACAGAAAAAACTAAATGAACTTTTTGGTCAACCCAATATCATTAAAATGGCAGGAAACATACATAAATATGCAGAAAAGTAGGGAAAGCTGTTTTCCACTCACTAGACACAATAAGGGCTTTCTGCAGGATGCAGTGGAGGCATATACACCTGGGGGCTGATCACCTGGTCCCATTCCACAGCATCTCCTGGCTCAGTGCTGGGCTGGACATGCCGGTGAGCCATGGAGCCTCCAGAAGCTTATTAGAGCAAGAAGGCTACTCAGGTGCCCCTGCCTGCCTCATGCTGACCTGCATGGTGACCAGGTGAAGCAAGGGCCCTATTTTTCACCAGCTGCGAATGCCAGCTGGGTCTGGCCTTGGGGAGCAGCAGAGTCAGAACTGAATATTCTCTGGGATTCAGCCCATTTGTGCTGGGAAGGCCAACCGCTCGACTCGTGCTGAGGACACGAGATGAATGTGACAGAGTTCTTATCTTCTTTGAGTCCCATCCTTGGGTGGGGTGCAGAAAGAACTGAGCTATGACAAGTAGAAGGGGAGCCCCCAAGGGCAGGGAAAGCCCACAGGAGGGAGTGACTCTGTGTGTGAGGAGAAAACGCCTCCTCGAAAAAGGTGACACTGAGCTAGACTTTAGTTTGCGGAAGAAACTGTTAATTTAAGGGGAGGGCAGCTCTGAATGAATGGAAGTACCTGGGGAAGACAAGAGTGGACAGAACCATGGGAGTAAATACTTGGAAAATGGGAGAGACTGGACAACGTACCCACCCTCCTGCACACCCCTATGGGGCACACCCCCAGAACGCTGGGGGAAATTTGTTGAGAGGAGCCTGCCTTTGCCTGAGCAGGACAGTGGGCAGGGCAGGGCAGTGTCCCCCATGCTTTGGGAGGTTCTGGGATAGCCCTGTATGCTCCAGCAGGACTCACTAGATGAGGGAAGAGGCAGGATTTCTGCTCTTTAGGGTAGAAGGAAGCTCCCTGCCAAGAGACGAACAACGTGAACTTGTAGGATATCTAAGGTGTTGGATCCAATTATTCCACATCCTTGCATCTCAACAAGTAGGACCAAGAAGCAAAACAGTAATGCTTGTTCTGGCTAGTACTCACCGAGCACCAGTTTCCCCACCTGTACACAGAGGGATGTAATACATTCTCCATCTTGCCGTGACTGTGGGACTGAGCCGGCATGTTCAGCAAGTATAAATGGAATCATCATTTTTTCAAGCTATCCCCCTTTCAAGTGCAATGCTTCTTCTTCTATTCAACAATGACCTCTTCTGGGAAAGCAAACATGCAGAGAAGCAAACAAATTAAAATTTCATTTGTACAACATCTTAAGATGTGCCAGTTTCATTCTTCCTATGTCTTTGGCCATGCATCCTCATGCCATCTCATTCCATGTTTTGCACACATTGTTCCTTTTGTCTGAGACATCCTTCCTTCATATTCCCCAGCTCCAACAGACAGCTCAGCTGTCACCTCTGCACCTGCCTGTGGTCTGCATGTCCCTCCACTATGATACGTTTTCCTTCATGGCAGATTACCACCATCAGGAGATCTGTCTCCCGCCATAGACTGTGAACTCCTGAGGACAGGAGTGGTGCTTTAGTTCTTCTTACCCAGCACCTAGTATGTAGTACACCTGAATGAATGCTTGTTGAAGATGATTTTGAAGCAGAAGCCATGAAATACTGGAAGAAGATGCATTTTTAACCATTCTTGGCATTGAGTTATTGTGTTAAAAAAAAAAAAAAGAAGAAGTTTTGAGACGAGAGAAACTCTCATGATTCATTCATTGAAACCGCCCTCCCCTCCCCGCAAGGACTCCTCTGTCTGGCAGAGTTCCAGGCTCTGGGATACTGGGTGAGTAAGAGAGTCTGTTTCTGCGCTCACATTGAACGACTGTGACGTCAGAGCTTCACATCAGGTATCCAGGGGGTGGAGCCACAGACAGTTCACTCACAGTGGGTTGCTGGGATTGTCCCCCAATACCTGATGCCTGTACCTGTCCTCTGATGCCTGCATTATAAAGAGTTGGTCTAGTGATTGGATAGGGAAGTCCAGAGCCGTTGGATTCTGGCCACGCCAATAGATAGGTGCAGAAATAATGTAGGAAGAGCATCAGAGGTCTGGGGTCAGGGGACCCAGGTTCCTGTGTGAGTTTTGCCGTAAAAAATTATGTGACTTTGGGCAACTCGTCCCCTTTCCTTTGACAGAGATTTCAAACTTTTTTAAAGTTTCTGTTTATACAAAAAAGAGTGGGATGAGATCATGTCCAAAGCTCCTTCCAGGAAGCTTGGTTCTGTGAAAGCTTGAAGCAGGCCCTGAAATCCATCAGCAGGGGCATTTTGATTGGGACGATACCCCATGGCCCACAAATTGGGTTTCCTGTCTTCCCAGCTGCGTGACTGGCATCTCACCAATCCAGTCATAGCTTCTGGTTGAGAGAGCCGGTGCACTGCACCTGACCTGTCGGAACCTTATTGCCGATCGATTAAAGCCATCTTAAGTCTAAATGAAAGTCCATGAAGTAGACCAGCCAAGGGACCCCAGGAAGGAGGGGGTGGAATTCTGAGCTCAGCGATGAGAGTCTGTTTGTTTCCTAATTCTAATTAGAAAAAGGAAGAGTGTCAGGAGTCTTTAGTGAGTCACATCTTAATAGCCTGGTTATAATTTATTAATCTCTTTCATCAAATTTTCAGCATCCCTTTCCCCAGGAGTCTAAGACTCACTCAAATGTATTTATTGTTTCTAGGTGGGGTGTCATTAAATATTTGGCATCTCCTAAAGCTGGTTGGGAAACTGGATTATATACCACGTGCAGGCACACAATTTCTGAAGGGAAAGGCATGAACTGATAGAACACAAAGCAGAATGAGTGATATAGGCAAATACATAAATGTTTATTCTTTAAAATATTAATGACCTCATATTTATTTCCAATACTGACAATGCAAGTCTGCTCTTTCACGTTTTCTTGTCATTTCCCCTCACCAGCCAAGCCGATAGTTTTCCTTAAAGTGGAATATCAGCACAAATAGTAAATGTGTCATGCTTTTAAAAACATTTTTGATATATGTATATATTGTGAAATGATTACCACAATAAAGTCAGCTAACACATCCATTACCTCAGGTAGTTGGCCATTTTTTTGTGTGGTGAGAACATTTAAGATCTCATCAAATTGCAAGTGTGTGCTATAGTATTGTTACCTATAGATCCTGAAATTGTATTATCTTATAACTAAAATCTGCACCCTTTGACAGACATCGATGTACTCCTCCTTTCCCTCCGGGCCCTGGCAGCCGCCACTCTACTGCCCTGTGTTTCTGTGAGTTCAACTTTTTTAGGTTCCACTTATAACCAATCGCACAGTATTTGTCTTTCTCCGTATGGCATTTGACTTGCATAATGCCCTCAAGTGTCATCCCTGTTGTCACAAATGGTAGGATTCTCTTATTTTTTAAAGACTAAACAATATATGTACCGAATTTTCTTTATTCATTCATTCATTCCAGACATTTAGCTTGCTTGTTTGCATGTCAGGGCTATTGTAGATAACGCTGCAATGAACAGAGGGTGCAATATCTCCTGGAGATAGTGATTTCTTTTCCTTGGATAAATACCCAAAACTGGGATTGCTGGGTTGTACGGTAGCTCTCTGTTTAAGTTTTTAAGGAACCTCCATACTGTTTTCCGTAATGGCTGTACCAACTGACATTCCTCCCAGCAGTGCACAAGGGTGCCTTTTCCCCACATCCGCACTAACACTTGCCATATCTTGTCTTTTTGGTGATGGCCATTCTATCAGGTGTGAGATGGTGTCTCGCTGTGCTTTTGATTTGCCTTTCCCTGATGATTAATGGTGTTGAGCACCTTGGGGCTAGCTGCTACCAACTTTAGGCTTCCTTCTTCTGACTTTATTATTTCCTTCCTTCCTATTATTTCCTGGGCTTAAAGTGGGGCTTCTTTTTCTGCTTCCTTAAGGTATAAAGTTAGGTTATTTATTTGATTTTTTTCTTTTTTAAAATCATATTTTATTGATTATGTTATTATAGTTTCCCCAGTTTTGGCCCCTTTGCCCCCTCCACCCAACACCCCCCACTCCCTCAGGCAATGTATTTTTTTCTTAATGTGTCTATAGTTATAATTTTTCCTCTTAGAACTGCTTTTGCTGAATCTCTTAAGTTTTGGCACACTGTATCCCTACTTCATTTGTTTCAAGATATTTTTTGATTTATATTTTTATTTCTCCGCTGACCCATTGGTTGTTCAGGAGTATGTTATTCAATTTCCATATATTTGCCTGTTTTCCAATTTTTCTCCTGTAACCGGTTTCTAGTTTCATACCATTGTTGTTTTACGATTTTAACCTTTTTTGAATTTGTTGGGACTTATTTTGTGGCCTCACACGTGAGCTGTCCGGGAGAATGTTCTACGTGGGCTTGAGAAGCGTGAGTATTCTGCTGCCGTGGGATGGAATGTGACGGACATGTCTGTTCGGACCTTTTGCTCTATGCTGTCGTTCAAACGGGATCTTTCTGTACCGATTTTCTGTCTGGATGATCTATGTGTCAGTAGGATAGACAAGTCCCATACTACCATTGCATTGCTGTTTATTTCTCCTCTCTGTTCTTCTAATATTTGCTTTATATATTTAGTTGCTTTGATATTGGGTGAATAAACCTTTAGAATTGTTATATCCTCTTGATGGATTGATTCCATTATATAATAATCTTTTTTGTCTCTCCTCACCATTTTTGACTTAAAGCTTCTTTGTCTGATATAAATACACCCACCCCTGCTCTGTTTTGGTTTCTGATTGATTGGAATATCTTTTTACATTCCCTTCACTTTCAGCTGTAATACGTTCTTAAAGCTTGAGGAAATCTTTTGTAGGCAGCAGGTAATTGGATCTTGTTTTTTCAATCATTCAGCCAGCCTTTGTCTTTTGATTGGATACTTTAATCCATTTATTTTTAAAGTCATTATTGATAGGTATGGACTTACTATTACCATTTTGTTTTTAGTTTTCAAACTTTTTTGTAGTTTCTTCCTCTTTTTCTAATTTCATGACTTTTTATGGTGGTGTGTTTTGATTTCTTTCTTTTAATCTTTTGTGTATTTACTACAGGCTTTTCTCCTGTGGTTACAATGAGATTTATGCAATATCTTACAGTTATAACATTCTCTTTCAAGCTCATAACAATTTAACTTTGCGTACAAAAAACTCTATACTTTTACCTCTTATTCCCCCTCAGATTTTAGATTATTGAGTGTTATGATTTATACCTTCTTTGATATTATGTATCCAATAACAAATGATTATATTTAATAAGTTATTTTTAATGTAGTTGTTTTCTTAATTTTTATACTAGAGTTAAAACTGACTTATATACCACCGTTACAATATTAGAGAATTCTGATTCTTACTACATACTTATTTCTACCAGTGAGTTTTATACATTCATATGCATTTACATTATTAATTACTATTTTTTCACTTTAGCTTGAATAACTACCTTTTAACATTTCTTGTAAGGCAGGACTTTTGTTGAATTCCCTCAACTTGTGTTTGTCATGCTTTTATTCATTCTGTTCTCTTTACCTATAATGCACCAAAATATGTGGTAACATTATATCAAAGAGCAGGAAAGGTCCTCAGGAGTCATTTTAAAGATCAGGAAACTGAGGGCTGGAGTGGTGAAGAGACTCAGAATCGTAGATTCTAGATATGGAGAGAGACCTAACGGGTTTATCTCCTTTTGAGGCTGTAAACTCTTCTACAGCATTTCCACTAAAAGTTTACCTGTTTTGGCTAGTTCCCCTCCAGAGACAGAGT
>PVJI01022790.1:0-24696 GCA_004026765.1 Micronycteris hirsuta
TCCTGTCTGCCACCAGACCTGAATCAACATCCCAATGCCTTGCTATGAGTAATCCTACCTGTTCTGCTTAATCCCATGAATAATCAATCCTATGTAAATTGCTAATGCCCCTGATAAAAACCCTGGCTGGGCAAGCCAGGGGGCTTTTTCCTGGGAATGGGAGGAATCAGCCACGTAGCCCTGGTATTACTTTCCCCGCATGTCTCGGTACACGCATGAGTCACGGCAATCACGGGTGTCGGCTGGCCCAATCTACCCCGTGTCAATTTGGATCACAGAGATTCTCAAATTTAACCACAGAAACTTCGTACTCTGCTCGCCCACGATCGATCCTCTGAGGGCTATGGCTCTCTCCTGCCCCTCATTATTATTGCTTTTCGATCAGCTCCCTGGGGCACCGGCAGGGTGGAGGGAAGGGTCTGGGCTGGGTGAGAGGCGCCCCACTTCCACCGCTGCCCACCCCGGACTGGGGAAGCAGAGGGCTGATGGAGGTGCAGCTACCCTCCACAGTGTGAACGCTGTCCGCGTGAGAACTCCTTCCCAGTGGACAGGTTTGAAAAATGAATCAATTAGATTAAATTTGCAATCATGGATGTAAATGTAATGCTGGTGTGTCGTTTTTAGAATTTGCTTTTGTTCTGCGGGCAGGTAGTTGATGAAGCACAGCACGCTGGCTTGTGTCTATGCAATGGAGTTTCACAGTCTGCGCCCCGCAGTCGAGATGTGACTGTGCCATGTCAGTTGCACTTGTTTACATGTGTTTTTTGGAACTTGTCCTTATTTCTTTTTTTAGGCTTCATTTCCATTGTATTATAAGGCAAAACCTACAATTTCTATTTCTTTGGCACGCTTAACCCCAGGAAAGATACATTAGTTTCCCATCCAGAGTGCTAACTACTCAGCACATTGCTGAGTGAAAGGTGTTAACCTTTGGGCAATGGTGTATGCAGAATGAAAGTATGAATTATACAGAGTAAACCGCTAATCTGATTTCTTCACTTTAGAAAAAATGAATTAGAATTTAATTATAGTAACATTTGACATTTAAACACACTTAGTGTATAAGCCATTTATTTTTTAAAAAATTGCTATGCATTCTCACTGTAATTCCCACATAGGTTAACTTCTTAGAATAAGTCAGAAAATGTAACATAATTCAGCTGTGTTGTCTCCCCCAGACCCGTGGCCCTGTTATGTATGTGCAGGTTCTGTGGACAGTCCGGCCTCCCCCCTGTCCCAGAGACGCACCCGCATGACTGGGACCCGCGGTGGGGGCGGGGCCCGGGTCGAGAAGCACAGGCACGGCACAGTGGGGCTCAAAGGAGGGAGAGAGCACATCCGCCGGCAGAGTGGTCCAGGCTTGGTGACGGAGATGCTGACAGAGCAGGTTTTGAAGGGTGCATGGCTTTCATCAGCTCTCAGGGAGGGAAGTTGTTCTAGTCAGATAAAGGCATGGGGGTTAGGAACCTGTTGCTGGGAGTTAAGGTAAATACAGGGACACAGTGTCCCCTGGTCTGATTGGAAACATGGGTTTTAAAGTAGGAGTACTCTGGGAGAGAATAATTTTAACAATAACAGCTGGCAAATGTGAAGAACCTTCTTCTCAGATGCCAGACGTTGTATAAAGTGCTTTAGCTATGGAATCTCTTTCAACCTGGAAGAGGCCAGGTCTAGCTCTGTTGCAGAGTTGTTCATAGAAGAGCAGTGCTGTGAGAGCCGCGATGGAGCAGGTCCGCGCCGAGGCGAAGCGCGCGGGAAGTAGAAGACGGCATGGGAGGCCGGGTGTGTGTTCTCAGGGAGGGGTGACGAGGACCCGAACTATTTCAGCATGAAGCGAAGTGAAAACACAAAATTTGGTCGGTTTGAATCAGAATTCACTTTCAACTTTATATCGCGGTGTCTGCTAAAAACTGCACTCTGTTGCTCAAGACATTTTGGTGGACTCTTGGGGACCCAGATGTCCTTTGCTGTGTCCTAGGTTCCTCTATTGGGTTATGGAAACCAATGGTCAGTGAGGCTGACGTCTCTTAGTGTTACCTGAGACCGGAACCTGGCGGCAACACAGTTTCTGCTACGTCCCTCATTCCTTACATCTTGTCTGTCCCCAGCGGATGGAGGGGTCAAGATTGTCTCCTAAGGTTGTTGACATCCTATCTCATTTCATAGACCCCCCAAAGCCCAGATTTCTTGAATGTTCAAGTTCTCAGCTGCTGCGAAATACTAATCCCATGTTCACTGTCTTGCAGATTCTATTGTGATTGGATTTTGGGTTGGTCTCGCAGTCTTCGTGATTTTCATGTTTTTTGTGCTGACTTTGCTGACCAAGACAGGAGCCCCACACCAAGAGTAAGTCTGGGCTGTTCCTAAATATCTGCTAAACTCCACAGGGAACTGAAGAACAGGAAGAGGTACGGAGAGCCGCCTGCCCCAAGTGCCTGTGGGTGGGATCAGCCTTCCTCCGGCCTCGGGCCTCTGGGGCGTGTTTTCAAGTGGATCCTGTGAACCGGGGTTTTGGTCCTTTCATACAGCCCTGATGCTGATTCAGGCCTGATTGTTATGATGAAGGACTTACGAAATAGAATGCATTTTCTCCTCAGTCCCAAAAGAATTTAGATGACTCACCAGACTAAAAACAGTGAATAAAGACAACAGCAGAGTAGGATGAAAACTAGTTTTAAAAAACATTTCAAGGAGTAGAGAAATAGTTGTTACTAAGTATTTGATCGAATTCCTCATGGACAATGAATAATGAGTTCAATGCTGAGTTTCCTTGAAACTAGGATAAAAAAGGAAACATCAAAGATTATGTGATTCTCATAGCAGAGTAGAGAATATTTTTCTTGGGCTTCGGATTTGAGGAGGAAATTACTACATGAGTGCTTAAAGAACACTGAGTAATACCAGAAGGTCATCGTTCAATTATGGTATCCAAAACTCTCAGAAATATTCCAGAGACTTTTTTTATCCCAACTCTTTTATTAAAGGGAAAAAGAACAGCGTTGGAACCTCTGTAGTCGGCCCCAGCAGGCACAGGCAGCGCGCTCATGTCCGGGAGTTAGAAGAGCGTTTCATGACGGGACTGTTGATACCTTGTGACCAGGGAGAAGGAATCCCCGCAGGACAGGGTGGCTGCCCAGGGCTAGGGATCTTGAGGAGTAGCTACAGCCCTGATCTGAGGGAGGCCTGACTGGGAGTCCTGCTGAGAAGGCAGCAGAGAGGAGCTGTGACCTCGGAGAGAGGGACACAGACACCCAGTGTGATCTCTCAGAGAGGGAGCGTCTGATCAATACCACGCCTTACTTTCCTCCCTCCCTCCCGTCTCTCACCGTTGCTCCTACCAGCTGAACGCAACAGCACGACCGGCAGCCAAAGCCTCCATCAGAGTCTGGTTCCCGGGGCAGAGAGCAGGATGGGGGGGGGGGATGGAAGGGACCTGGGGAGGAATGGAAGAAATGAGGCACAATTCCTAATCCTTTAAATTCAGTATCTCACTGAATGCACACAACCTGACAGTCGCGTTCCTTTTATTGCATTTCACCATAGAGTCTCCAGTGCCTGTTGCTGAGTCTTTAGCCTGCACTTGAACTATAACAAATGTCTGGGTACACGGAACAGTTCTGCCCATAACTCAGCTGTTTCTAGACATCAGGGTCTGGAAAAAAAATTAAACTACTTTTACACAAAAGGGAAATACCATTTTATCGCAGCATCTGGAGACATAATGTTGAGAATCTCTGTAACAGCCATTGAATAGGCGTGAACTTTCCCCTTTCTCTCTCCAAGTCCTCACAGACATTTGCACTTGCCTTTGCTTCTGTTATATTGGTCCATGGGATTTGAAAATAGGGTGTGGTTTGCAACGGTAGTAAGAAAAGCAGAGTACAAAACTCGGATCAGGGCACATCTCATTGAGTGGTCAGGGAAGAATAGCACTGCATTGTCTTCTTTTCCTCAGACGGATGGGTGCAGTTTTGTGATGTAGTCATTGAGATGGATTTGTCTGATGTGGGATGCAGGTGATTGTATAGATGGGAACCCTAGCCCAAAACAGAACATGACTTCCTGTGATGGTTAATCTTATGGGTCAAGTTGGCCAGGCATTAGGTCAAACATTATCCCAGATGTTTCTGTGAAGGTGTGTGTGCATGTGTGTGTTTAGATGAGACTAACATTTCAATCAGTATTCTTTGAGTAAAGCAAATCATCCTCTATAATATGGGTGGTCCTCATCCAATCATTTGAAGGCCTTCCTAGAAACAGACTAACCTGCCTTAAGCTAAAAGGAATTCTGGCAGAAGACCGCCGCAGACTCGAACTGCGACTCTGCCCTGTGTCTGCAGCCTGCTGGCCTACCTGCAGCTTTGGGACTTGCCTGTCTCCACAATCCCATGGGCCAATTACTTAAAATAAATCTGTATCTCTCTCTATAGACAGATGAAGAAAGAAAGAAAGAGAGAGAGAAAGGGAGGGAGGGAGGAAGGAAGGAAGAAAACATTTCTCTCACACACACACATCCTTTTGGTCCTTTGTTCTGTTTCTCTGGAGACACCTGACAAGTCACGATGACCCTGAATAGCTGAGATTTGCGTTTCCAGTCTTCCAATCGGCAGTTCAGTTCTACTGCAAACGGTCTCTCACTGGATGGCAGTTCTGAATAGTCTCAGTCAGAGAACAGGGGTCAGTGTAAGTCTACATCTTTCAGTGAGGTTAAGGAGAAAGTCTTGCCTTTTTTTGCTTTTAATACAATAACGGATCAGCCCTCTGAAATACACCTTCAGTGCCTCTGGGAGGCCAAGGCAGTGCCCTGCCAGACAAGGCCTTTTGTTGCAGTGCATCAACAGAAAACTGAAAGAAGCAGACATGCAGAAAAATCCTCAAGTGAATCAGTTAAAAAGACTTTTTGATTTTAATAAATTTGACCTTTATTTGGCAGAAATTTTCTCTAAAATAGACATTTTTCTCCATCCAGCCAACTTTAATATAAAATAACCCATTTTAAGTTTGCCTGTGATACTGAGGCATGGGTGGAGGAAAGAATGGCACATTATTGAGAATACTGATGAGACCTTATAAAAAATGTTTGCCATATACTAGGGTCTACTAATCACTCGATATATGTATTCTCACGAAATCCTCATAGGAAGATGAGATAAACCCTGTAAGTGTTCCCTCTTTACAGACATAGAAATGAGGCTGGGTCACTTGTCTGAGGTCTCACAGGTAAGGAAAAAAAAAGCTGTGGAGCCAGGCCAAAGCCTCTTTCACTCTGAAGCTCCTGTTAGTAACCATATCAGTAAGTGATCTTATAACAGTAATTTTTAATCTTCTTCTGTTGAACCAAAGACATTAGTAAGCAATCAGGTTCATTTTCTTTTACCACATATGGGACCAAGCATGAGCTCTGGAGTCACAGATTTCCAGATTTACCTGCTGAGATTTTGGCTGGATTCTTAACCTCTCTATGCTTGAGTTTCCTGATTTGTAAAACTAAAGTCATCCCTGCCTCTTAGGATTATGGTAAAAATTAAGTGAGCTAATGCCTAAGGAGCCATGGGCGTATGCTGGGATCACAGTGGCACCCGTGAGGATTAGCCTACCCCTTTGGTGCTGGCGGCAGTCTGGGTGAGGAGTAGAAGGGGGAAGAAGAAACCCATCCTCCCACGGGACAGCCAGGCCCCAAGCACTCATGTAGCATCTCCGCTTGTCAAAATGTTGCCTCATCTACCTGAGCCTGAGCGTGGGTGTGTCTCCCAGTGAAACAGTAAGATGAATGTAGAGAATCTACATAGAGAATCTCAGTGATGGACTGAAAGGACTGACGTGTCTGAATTCTGATTGTTTTATATAGAGGCTGTCTGAGTAGTTTGTCATAAGGACAGTCACTTCCTTAATTAGGATATCATGAACATGACTCCAATGTTCTGGTTAAGATACCTGACCAAGTCTGCAAGCTGAAAATGGATTAGCGGTGAATCTGCTATTGAATTCCATCTTTTTCCCCATGGAGGCTTCTGGGGGGTTGAATGGCTCACCAGCGTCTCACCACTGCTGACACAAGGAAGGAAAGGGTCTGTGTGTCCCTTTTGCAGTGGTGGGCCACCAGGATGGCAGAGACCACCACCCCTGAACCCACTCCCTGTGTCCCTAGCCACACAGACGCCACTCATCGATTGCGTTATCTTCTGTGTGTAGCCAAGACTCTGCTTCAGAGTCAGGTTCAAAACACCACTCCGGGCAGCCATCAGGAATCAATCAGTTTACCTGAGAGAGATAATATATTTGCCATCTCTTTGGATGGTAAAGAGTTGAAATCTACTCAACTACACAGAACTAATGACATCATAATAAAACAAGTGTTTTTCCCTCAGGTTTTCAACTTGGGATCACATTAGGATAAGGACTGCTTCGGCGGGAATCGCTGACTTCTCAGTGGCTTCTGTTCAGGGAGAGTGTGCAATAGTTAAGACCAGGTTATAAGACAGTAGGAAACAACCCCCTGTGTCTCAGCCTACACAACATGGGCTTACTTCTTGCTCAAGCTACGTGTCTGCCCAGGGCTGGGAAGGGGTGGCCAGAAGCTTCTGCATGTAGCAGCTGCAGAATCTCCAACACGCAGCCTCTGGGGCTGCTGGGGCAGAGGAGGAAGCCTGGAGATGTCACCTCCACCCTTCTGTCCTTCCTCCAGGAGGAGCACATCCCCTGCTCTCATGGCTCGTGGTTCAGAGCTTGCCACGGCCACCTGGCTGCCTGGACTGGGCGGGCTCATCTTCCGCCCAGGCGAGGAGAACCAGATACTGGGACACACTGCTAAAGGACACTGCAGAGGGGGAAGCCTGTTATAAAGCTGACATCACCTTTCTTAAAAGCTTTTATGCCCAAGAAGCAGCATTAATGGGGATTATTTTCCCCGCGGAATATGTGCTGTTGTGTGTGGGGGAGTAAAACCCTCTTACCTGGATCCCTCATGGGCAATGAATTTGAAGGACCATTTCCCCCTGCATTCTCAGCTAAGGGGCCGTTTACTCCCTATGCTGTCTTGTTAAAGCATTATGGCTCCATTATCATAAATCTGCCGGAGAGAAAGAGTAGCAGGGAAGGCTTGGATCGCATTTTTATGTTGAGTATTTTGGACTTTAAAAAATTATCAAACCCAAGACATCATGCACTTTAAATACCCTCCGCTAGTAGCCTTTGCTAAGTGTACTCTGTCCAGGTGGGGAGGAGTGCAGGGTTGCTCACGACCCTATACAAGTGGAAATCACATTCTACCTTGTGTTGCAGTTTACCTGAATGTGGCACTGACTACAGGGTGTATACAATGCAGCTAAAAGCTACTAGCAGGAGAGAGTCAGAGCTCAAGGTCTTTGATAATGACTGAAGCATCAGGAACGAGCTGGCAAGTGCAGATGGAGTGAGTGGTTCTCAAGGAAGCCTTGTCACCCTGAGGGGTCTACCCCCATCAACAGGTAGAAAATCTGACTATGTTATGCATCTGATCCAATGCATACACCTTTGTTCAGGAGTCACTTTTAACTCCTCATCAATTAGGAGGCGTTTCCTTGGCGCACAGCTGTGGGCTTGCTCAGGACTGTGCTGACGGCTGTACTGAAGTCGTGCAGTTTCCCAGAGAGACTGACCTCTTCCTGGAAGTCAGTAGAACCAACTAAAGCAACCAAAAGTTGCTTTTCACACACAACCCTCGCTACTTCTGCTCATTAAAGACATCTTTAAGAAAATGACAAATCACAGATCAAGAGAAACTGTTTGCAACACATATACCTAACAAAAAACTTGTATTCAGAATATATTACAAAGCTCAGAAGAGCATATTTGCAATACATATATCTGACAAAGGCCTTTTATTCAGACTATATTACCAAATTTCTACAAATCAAAAACAAAAAACAACCCAATGTTCTAAATGGGCAAGGAACTCACATAGACACTTCACAAAAGAAGTTAAACCAATAGCCAGTAAGGACATGAAGAGATGCTCAGTGTTATTAGGTATCAGGCTCAGTGTTATTTAGGTATGCACATTAAAACCACAATGAGAGGCCATTTCACTCCCACGAGAATGACTAACATTAAAAAGACCGACAACACCAAATGTTGGCAAGGATGTGGAACAACTGGAATTCTCATACACTGGTGAGAGTGTAAAATGGCACAACCACTTTGGAAAACTTCATCACTTCTTATGAGGTTAAACACGCATCTACTATATGAACAGTAATTGTACTCTTAGGCATGTACTTCAGACCAACAAAAACATGTCTACAAAGAGACTTTTCAAGAATGCTCATTACAGTTTTACTCACAACAGCCCCACACTGGAAACAACACGGGCACCCTTTAACGAGAGAGGGAATATACAAAGTACAGTGTTTTCATACGACAGAATTACACTGAGCAAGAAAAAGGACATATGAGTGCTACGTGCAACGAGGTGATGGATCTCAGGAACGTGCTGAGCAAAGGGATGCAGGCACGAGAGCCATGTATTGTATGATTGCATTTGTATGCATTTCAAGAACAGGCTAAACTAATCTGTGGTGAGAAAAATAAAAAAAAGATTGCCTATAGGAAGTGGAAATGGTCTGGAAGTTCAAGAACAGGCAAAGCTGGTGTGGCTCAGTGGATGAAGTGCTGGCCTGAGAACCAAAAGGTCTCCAGTTCAATTCCTGGTCAGGGCACATGCCTGTGCTGCAGGCCAAGTCCCCCATTGGGGGCATGTGAGAGGCAATCAATCGATGTATCTCTTGCACATTGATGTTTCTCTCTCTTTCTCATTTCCTTCCCCTCTCTCTAAAAATAAATAAAATCTTAAAAAAAAAAAAGAACAGGCAAAGCTATTCAATGGAAATGGAGATTAGAGCAGTGGCACCTAAAGGGGGTGGGAAATGAATGAAGGAAATATTCTATATCTTAGTTGAGGATGGTAGTTACATGGATGTATAAATTAATAAAAACACACTGACTTTGATACTTAAGATCCATGGATTTCTGTATGCAAATTTCAGCCAATGGCAGGATGAATAGAAACTCCCGACACATTGAAGCAAGTTGTGCCCATGATCACAGTTTTCACATATCAGTCAAGGAAAGAAAAGAAGAATAAAAGCACAACCTGTTGAATAGTTAATGTTTACCAGAGTCTAAGAGTACAAAAATGACCTTTTCCCTTGTCCTCAGACAAGGAGAACCAGACAAATTGCACTGTTCTCACCCTAGGAAACCATCGGGAAAAAATTTGGGGGGAGCAGGAAAGGCATCTAGGAGGCCTGGCTCTGTCCTGAGGAGGGGCAGAGCTCTCTTGGGCTCCCGTGCCTTTGTTCTTCAACCAGGGTGCATAATTAATGGACCCACCTAGGCCGGGGTTCACGGAGCCCTGTGTTCTGGAGGAGCTGCTGCGCACAGCTGGGCGTCTGGTCTGCTCCCCCGCAGCTCCTCCAGGCAGGTGGCAAAGCTGTTACTCAGAGCTCCTTAGCCCTGCAACTGGAGAAGGGTGAGGGCCCTGGCAATCTTAATCAGGCCTTTTCGAACATGTGAAGCCCTTCTTTTTTTTTTTTTTGCCAGGTATTATTTTATTTATTTATTTAGAATCTTTATTGGTGCTTTATTCCGATGGCTGGCGATCTGAGAAGACGGCAGGTTTGTACCCTCACAGACCATCTTTGTCAGGTATTATTTTAGCTCATTAGGTCACAGGTTGCCGTGCCCTGGTCTTTTTTCTCCAGCATCTTCTAAACCCAAGTGAAGTGATCAGTAGGGAGAGAAAACCACCTGCTGAAAGACGAGACCACTTCAATTCACATTGGAGCAGAAGTCATTTGGAGTCTCTCTAAAGCAATGTTTCTTTAAATTCTGCACACGTGACCTAGTAAATGTTCATGATTTACAAGTCAGTGATCTTCACATCACATTTGCTCAGTGGGCCAGAAGACTTGCTGACCAGAGTTTTTACTAATGGGAAAACTCAGGCTTCTGAGAGGAATTCCAAGACCGATGTCACCCAGATAATCACAGTAGGAGACAGGTGATCTGGAAGTCCCTCAGTGGGCTGAGTTACAGAGCTTCTAGGGTTACTGACCTCTGACATCCAGGCGATTCTGGATAACTTGGAGGTTTGGAGGTTTGTGTGTATATATTTATATGTATGATCAGATTTTCTAGACTGTAATTGAATCTATGCTCCTCCCATCCCATAGGAATTTGGTCATCAGCACTTTATCCTGTGTGGTGGGGCTGGAAGGGAGTTCAGAACTGAAATCGAGATGGTCACACACTCATGGAACACAGCCTACTTTTTGTAGTTTCTGTCTGGATTTGAAAGTGTGTTCAGACATGATTCTTGACCATAAGGAGTCACTCACTTGTGTGAGGGCAACTTTTCCATAAATCTGGAAAGAAGGGATTAAAGTCCATGGCATATCAGGGTCCTCAGCTTACCCTTGCTCTTTTGTGTACTTGTAGGACTAATGGACAGTCATTTTACTCACTAATTCATTGACTTATTATCATTAAGTTGCTAATTTGTTCCACCTTGAATGAAACAAGGGATCAGGAACCTGGGTTTTGTTCCTGCCCCATCACTGGCTGGTTGTGTGACTCAGGGGGGCAGGCCGACTCTTCCTGGACTCAGCTTACGGGTGTGTGAAGTTGGTATAGTAACTCTTGCCCTGAGTGACCGCACTGATCAGTTTTGAGAACTAAATGAGATAAATGGATACAACAGTGCTTTGACAAATGTGAAACGCACCTCTGTGATACATTGTCATCTCTCAGGCCAGCCTGGTGTAGGTCAGTGTGTCTAAACTTGAGCATGAATAGCGATCCTGGAGGATTCTATGGAAATGCAGATTACGGGGCCCTACCTCCAGAGATTCTGAGGGTCTGCCACTCGGGATTCTGCATTTTAAGAAGCACTTAAAGTAATACTGATGCAGATGATCCAAGAGCCCCACTGAGAACTGGAAGATTCCTCAGCAAGGTGTCTCTTTCCAGGCAGGTTCATGGACCCTCATCTCAGGGCTTTTGCCTTGGGTTTATCTGTGCATGCTCAGACAATGTCGCTCAGCTCTGGCATTTGCGCGCTCTGTGCAGGGACTTGCACTCAGTATGCGCTCAGGGGGAATGTGCCGGCCTGCCTCACCTGTCAGAAACCGTGGTTCTGCAGTGGGATGAGCTGCAGCGTAAGCACTCTTTATTTCCCTTTTCTTTACAGCAACACAGAGTCTTCAGAGAAGAGATTCAGGATGAACAGCTTTGTGTCAGACTTTGGAAGACCTCTGGAACCAGATAAAGTGTTTTCCCGACAGGGCAACGAGGAATCCAGGTCTCTCTTTCACTGCTACATCAATGAAGTGGAACACCTGGAAAAGGCCAAAGCTTGTCCCCAGACCATGGCCCTCGATGGCCACGTTCAGCTCCAGGAAGGCATGGGAAGCAGCGGGCCACCAGAGGAGGAGCTGAACAGGCTCATGAAATTTGACATCCCCAACTTCGTGAACACGGACCAGAACTCCTCCTTTGGGGACGACGATCTTCTGATTTCAGAACCGCCTATTGTTCTGGAAAATAAGCCAGTTTCCCAGACCTCCCACAAGGACCTGGACTGAGAAACATGCTCTGAAGTGTGTCTTCCTGAAGATGTTGGGGTGTGTTTATGTAGCGAGAAATCTTCCTGCACCAAAATCATGCGTGTACGTGCGTGTGTGAGAGAGACAGAGAGACAGACAGAGAGATGGGACGACAGAGAGAAGAAAGCTCCCTCTGAAGAGAGCCGATTAAGCTGAGTTTTTATGCCTTTAAACACATCTGAGGCTTTTGGGGGAGTAAAGTATCCACACTGTCCCATCTTCCTTGGTGAGAAACCCGGCTGCACACTCAGTGTCATCGTTCTCGGACGGGGTGATCGTGGTGTGCCCCATCCTGGCCCTGGCCCTACCACGCTGTACCTCCAGCAATTCGCTGTACTTCTCTGGGCTCCCACATTTTTTCCTGTAAGACCAGGAGTCTGGAGCAGATGATCCATCCTGGCTCTAACATTCTGTGAGTTACGACGTTGCATTCAGACAAGGTTGGGGTAGACCCAAAGCTGTATAAACTAGGGCATTGGTTCCTATTTCTGACTGTAGGACCCCCAGATATCTACACTCTCCACTCAACCCTTCACGGACTCAGCATTCACCAGGGGCCCGAGTGTCTACCAGGTTGTCAGGACCCTTGTCTCACACGTCACTGTGGGCAGCATTTCTGTTGGTTGTGCTCAAACAGCTCTTCTGGGAACCCCTGGCCACCCACTTGCAAACCTAGGGACAGTCCTGCCCCCCATCCTGGAGTGAGTACCAGTCTGTGCTATATCTCACGGTACTCCTGCCCCCAAGAAATGGAAGGGTAGTTACCAGCTCAGTCAGGCAGGTGACTTGTGTGTCTGTGTCTGGTCACACTTGTGCCATTGGCCACTGGCCAAGTAAAGTGCTACTTGCAATGCTGTCTACTTACTTGGCAGATGTGTAGGTGACAGTCACCTAGCTGGTATGTGGCTTTGAGCTGAGATGGTGAATGGGTTGTAAATAGGCCACCAGCAGTTGTGCAGGTTGGCCTGGCACAACAGGGTAAAGCCTGCACACTGGTATCAGAAATAATTTGGTTTTACACATGCAGGTTGCACGCATGGCCTGCTGCTAATCTCTGGGTGGAATTTTTATTATGGTTTTGCTTACCACCTGTCTTGCTTATGCTAAAAATAAATGTATTCGCACAAGAATTTTCTCTGGTTCTTTGTTTTCACACACCCAGTTTAATTTTCTTCTTAAAACTATTCCTTGTTTATAAGGCCTCCTAACCTCTATCAGCTCTAGGGTCCTAGTGGTCCAGCCATGTAACAGATTTTCTTTAGGAATTATTCCACCAAAAGAAATGCCTTTCCCATAATGTATTTTGAGGAAAATATTATTCTTTAAATAACACTAAACAGAACAAGGAGTAGATTTTTTTTTCTAATAAAAGCTGCTATAACACATTCTTGCAAATAGTTACTTGCTCTTTTTAATGGATATTTTCAGGAAAGAGAGCAAGAGTCATGAAGAAGTGATTTTATTAACATGTAATGTGAATATTATTCATAATTTACTTAACTAAATATAAACCATGAGCTATTTCTTGTTAAGATTAAAAGCTTTTTAAATGTTATTTGATTTAGAAGTGGATTTATTAGAAGGCTGAAGGATATTTAAAAGTTGGAAAAATACGCATGCCTATACCATCCTTTTTAGGAACTAAGTGTCAGGAACTGGGAAGGGGCTAAGACTTCACTCCTCTTGCAAGCGAACCGGGGAGCGGCACTGGCAGGGGTCTGCCAGGAGCTGCGGGCCCCCTGGGTCAGAGACAGGAGCTTGGTTACAGCACATCGGGTGGCGTGTCGGCTCCTGAGTTCACTCCTATCGCTGTTTGAACAAAAGACAACAAACCCTGTGGCTTAAAGCAACACAAATTTATTCTCTCCAAGTTCGGAGTGCAGAAGTCCAAAATCGGTCTGAGCAGGCTGAGAGCAGGTGTCTCAGGGCTGTGCTCCCCCTGGAGGGCGTAGTGAGAATCCACTTCCCCGCCTGGGCTCGTGGCTGTGCCCTTGCGCCCTCTGCTTCTACTTTCCATCTCTGTCTCTCTCCCTCTCACAAGGGCCGCTGTGACTGATGACAGCGGATTACCCAGGATAGCATCCCACCTCAAGATCCTCAACCACATCTGCAAAATGCCTTTTGCAGTGTAAGGTGACAGTCACAGGTTCTGGGGAGCAGGACGTGGACATGTTTGGGGGATGTCAGCCTACCACGGTCTTTCATTTGGTCTCAAAGATTCATGTCCATCCCACATGCAAATACATTTCTTTCATCCCAACGTTCTCCAAGTCTCAATATAGCATTGACGCTAAGTCCAGTATGTAGTATAAATCTCATCGGCTCATAAGTCTAATCATCTAAGTCAGGTATGGGTGAGGCCCTGTGTGCAATCCACCTTGGGGAAAAACTCCACCGGTGGCCCTATAAAACTGAAAAACAAAGCATTGTTTCCAATATCTGGAGTGCCTGGAGAAACCCCCCGCAGACATACAAAGAACATTCAAATCCCACACAGACAGTGGCCCTAGCCAGGCATCCTTCGTTTTTCCCCAACAATGTTAGAACAAAACACCAATGAGCAAAGCAGCATTATCTGGAGAGCTGAGTGTCTACGTTACAGGTGGGAGAACTAAGGCTCTGGGACACTGAGTATTTTGCAAAGCACAGAGCTAGTAAGTGGGAGACCAAGCTGGGTTTCAAGTAAATGATGAACCTGTGGAAGGTCTGAATGATTCCTTCTGTTGGTTGGCATTTCTCTGGTATATCTTTGATCTCTCTCTAACTTTGGAGCTCTCTGTCATTCTTTTTAACTTTCAATCTATGTTTTAAATTTAAATTTTGCTTTGCTTCAGGTAAACAAATGAAATCTGTAAATCTTTCATTTAACTTGCAGGTTTATTCCATATAAACGTATTGTAATTACTGATGATGTTTCATTTCTAGCATCGTATTTTGTGATGTTTATTTACTTTGCTGTATTATTCCTGCTTTATGTCATGCAGTCACAGCCAAGAGCATGGGTTCTAGAGAATCTCTCTGGGCTCAAACCCGTCACTTGCTAACGGCACAGTCTTACCCAGGACACCTGCTCTCTGTGAGACTCCGTTTCCTCCACAAAAAGGGATGATATCCATTTCCAAGTCTGTGAGCATTATGTGATAAAATAATATACAAAGTACTTAGAGTGGTGACTGGTCTATTGTACATACTTCATTAGATGCTTTTGTATGGATTCTCTTTTTAAGTAAATATTTTAGAGATAACTCCTGAATTTTATGAACATACTAGAAATTAAAAGTTACAATCCATTGTTTAAAATACCCATTGAATTTTATGTAACAATTGTTACACTTTATTTTCATAAATTCTGTTTGGTTTTTTAAAATATTATCTGTTCTTTTTTCATGGTGTCTGATTTTTTCATTACATTTTCCGTAATGTAATCTTACAGTGATTCATCTATACTTATTTCATGTTCTCTTTTAGATTATTTTATAATTTTAGGTTCTGGAATACTAATCATCCTGGGGTTTAAGAGTTTGCTGCTTCTACTCACAGTTCATTATTTCTGACTGTTCTTAGTTGTGTGAGTGTGAGTGTGTGTGTGTGGAGTGAGTTGTGTGAGCTTCTCTTCAGCCTGTATTATTTTTTTCCTATGACGGTCCCATGAACCCTGGTTTATTAAAGTTTCACTAGAGAATAAATTTGTGTTGCTTATCCTAGGATCCAAGCACTTGATCAGTCTGGAAATGTGTTATTTTTTGCTTGGGGATCGTGCATCATTAGCGGAGTATAAATTTGGATCCCACATCCACATGAAACATGAGCTTAGGGTTTAGACATTTTAAGGGAGACTGTTTTTACCTAGAGACCCCGGTAGAAACAGTTTCCTTTCCTCTTTCCTGGGTCAGTGTGTGGAGTTCTCTGAGTCTCCCTTTCATTGAAGGCAGCCCTTTCCATGACTTTCACGCAGGGGCTCTCAGTAAAGTAAGAGTGCGTATCAGGTGTGACCCCTTTTCCTGAATGGGCATTATGACACTCTTCACTACACAGATTAAAAGCCCTTCCCTCCACGGTGCTGTGGTATCCGCCCGAGCTTCCTATTCTGCCTTTAAGTTTCCTGTTTATTTTTGTCACCTGCAAACTTTTCTTTCCTTCATGGTGAATGTGTTGTATTTTACCCAGTATTACTAAAAGTTTTACGTTTCAAAGGGACCCAAATTAGCTCACCATGTTTCCAGACTGAAAGCTTCAGTTCTAGAGTATCTGTTAGATTCTTCTTAAAAATAACCTCTCAGTATATTTCCCTGGTGAAAATCTTTATCCTTTAATCTGGCTTGCCCATCATTTCCTCTATTTCATTGAACATATTAATTATTTTATATTCTTTATTTGCTGATCCTAATACCTGGGCTTTTTCCTAATACCTATAGGAATTTTTTGTCGTCCGGCAGACAATGTTGGCGAGATCTCTGCCAACACTGCACATGGAGTCCTCTTCCGTGAGGGAGTTTCTCCCTCCCTGACAGGCAGGTCGGGTGAGGGCTGACCGTCTGTCTCACTGTAGCCAGGCCTGGAGGTGGGTCAGGGCTAAATTGCAGTTTTTAAAACAACTTTAGGTAAACCTGACAAAATACCTTTCACAGGCTTAAAATGTACAACTGATTTTGACATATGTAAACAACCAAGAAATCATCACTACAATCAAGATAACGAACATATACGTCATCCACAAATGTTTTCTCATGTCGTGTGTGATCCCTCCCACCCCACCCTGCCCCCGGGAGAAGCATTGATCTGCTCCGGTCACTACGCGTTGGCTTGTTTGTACGAGGGATCAGGATGAATGCGGTCCCGCAGCGTCTGCTCTTGTGGCCGGCTCTTCATGCAGTGTAATTATTTTGAAATTCATCCAGGTTATTGTATCAATTTTTCATTCCGTTTTGTTGCTGAGTAGTATTTCATTTTATGGATATGATGTATTTACCCATTTCCTTGCTGATAAACATTTGGGTTATTTACAGTTTCTGGCTATTAAAAATACAACTGCTGTGAATATTTGTTTACAAATCTGTGTGAGTATAGACTTTTATCTTCTTACGTGCCCAGAAGAGGAATGTCTGAATTATATGAAAGACAAGTGTCTATCTTTTAAAAAAAACTGCTAAATAGTTTTCCAAAATGATTGTTGTATCACTTTACATTCCTCACAGTGTATGAGTTCTGGTTGCTCTGGCTCCTTGCCAACATCTTGTACAGTAAGTCTTTTAAATTTTATCCACTCTACTGTGTGTGTAGAAGCATCTCATTGTGGTTTTAATTTGCATTTCATTAATGACTAATGGGATTCAGTATCTTCCTGTACGCTTATTTTTCATCTGTATATCTTTAGTGAAGTGTCTTCTCAAGACTTTGGGTCATTGTCTTATGGGGTGTTACCACTGAGTTCTGAGAGCTCTTCACTCTTTGGATATGAAAACTTCATCAGAAAGATGACCCGCAAATAGTTTCTTTTCGTCTATGGCTGTCTTTTCACTTGCTTACCAGTGTCTCTGAAGAGCAGAGAAGTCTAGCCTACCAATTTAAAAAATGGATTATACTTTGGTGTGATATTAAAGAAATCTGTGCCAAACTGAAGGCCATAAAGGTTTAATGTGTTTTTCTTCTAGAAGTTTTACAGCTTAGTTTTTCTACGAAGGGCTGTGGTCCATTTGGAGTTAATACTTGAGTATGTTGTGGGGTATGGGTCAGAGTTCCTTTCTTCGCATATGGCCATTAATCACTCCAGGGCCTTTTCGACAAAGGTCCTTTCTCCACTGAATTGCCTTTGTGCCTTCATTGAAAATCAGTTGCTCGTATATGTGTTGGTTTATTTCTGAATATTCTATTGTGTTCCACTTGTCTGTTTCTCTTTTTTCCTGCCAATACCAGACTTCTTGATCACTGTAACTTTAGAGTAACACTTGAAATTATATAAGTTCTCCAATTTTGTTCTTCTTGTCTGAAGCCGTTTTTGGCTATTTTGGGGTCCTTTGCCTTTCTATAGGAATTTTAGAATGAGCTTTTAAATTCTCACCCTTAGATCCTGTTCTGCCAAAATTCTACCCATTTCTTAAGATTCATCTCCAAAGCCACATTTTCCAAAAAACATGAAAGGAATTTCTCTTTCTTCTGTGCTTCATTCATACTTCATAACACTGTATTGCATTTATTCACAGTTGCTTCTATGAACGTGTCGGACCTTTCCCGGCTTACCATAAACCCCTCAAGATCAGAAAACTTGACTTGTTCCCTCTGTGTGCTGAAAAAACTTGCTTTATGTTTCGCAGGAGTGAGCCTTTCCTTAAGAGAGGTCTGCAGAAGATATATGGCTCATTTCCTGCGTATTGTTAAGGAATCCAAGAGATTTAGAATGCTTTCTTTTTTGTTATGTCCAAGATCTGTCAGCCTTTATTATTTCTGTTGCTATTATTGTACCTTCAAAGAATAGTGGGATAATTCTTTTCCAAATATCAAAACACTTTAATTTACTTGAGATGATAATTCTATGCAGCTCTCTTAATCTGGTTATTGTTCACTGTACTCCTTTGCAGATATCTGTGATATCTTTGCTCCCAGGGCGAGAGCACCTCACATCAGACCTGCTGCAGTCCCACCGGTTCCCTCCAGCCCCTCGCTAGCTCTCAACTGGGGGCGACTGCAGTCGTGCACTTGCCCCCCAAAGCCTATTATTCTCAGGAAGAACTTTTGTGTGGAGTAGAATCATGTCCTTCTTATGGGAGAAATTCAGCCCAGGGGTCTGGCAGCATGGGGATATGTTTAGCCTGCTTTTTGTAGAGTCTAAACTGTTCTATACCTATTAGGAGCAAATACAATGGGAAAACTGTATTAGCATGCAACAGATTAGCAGCATAATACATGAGTAGGAAAATCAGCTTTCTCATCACACTCAGGCATTGCGTCAACCTGACACTGTGTGGGGAAGGATTTCTCCTGTGAGCGACTTGAGGGTCGAGGCACTTAGGAATGGAGTTTTGTTTTTCTTCCTCAGTCATTACATCTGGTGAGATTGTACGAATCCTGTGTATTTGTGGAGCACAGCACAAATCTTTATTAAAGCATCATGTATTTAAAGGGCTAGTAGACAATTTGTTAGAAGATAGAAATACTCTTCAATTTTTGTCCTAAAGTAGAATCTTGATTAGTGGTTAAAGAAAATTTACATTAAAATCTTAAGTAGCTATATATAATGACAGATGGGTACTGGATTTATCTGGGTGATCACTTCATAAGTTATGTAAATGTCTAATCCCTGTGTGTCCACCTGAAACTAATGTAATATTGTATGTCAACTGTAGTTGAAAAATTAAATTATTACAAAAACTCCATGGCCTAAAAAAATCTTAAATACAGTGATATAAAATAAAAAATGATGAGCACGATACCAGTTAGGAGCCGGTTTCTGCGGCAGCTTTGCGATGACTCCTTCCTTATCAGGGCGCCCGAGGGGCCGGGCTGTCATCCCAACACCATCAGTTCATCATGGAATTGATTCCTCTCAGGGGAGTCCAACCTTTCGATGCTCTGCCCCATCCTGGAAGAACAAGAGTTGTCTTGGGCTACACATTAAATACATTGCGACATGTAATTACAAAAAAATCTCATAAGGTTTTCAATAAATTTACGGTTTTGTGTCGGGCTGCATTCACAGCCATCCTGAGCTGCTCGCGGCCTGCGGGGCGCAGGGTGGACACCCCAGCAAAATAAAGAGATGAAGAGAGGATGTGTCTGCATGTGTAAAGGAAGAACAATAACCAGACACGAGATGCAGAATGAATGTTCCACTCGGAGAAAAACGTGATCGTGAAAACCTGGTGTGGGGGACAAAGGAAGCGGTGGGAGTGAGCAGGTCCGACGGCCAAGCACAGTGGCAGCGTGGAGGCGTGGTTAGATTCGTGGTTTCGTTTGAAGGAGGGGAGCGTGACAGGCAGCCACCTGGGAAAACATTTCTGTTCACGGCAAAGGGACTCTGCAGATGTGATTAAGTTAAGGATATTGAGATGGGAAGAGTATCCTGGATTATCCAGGTGGACCCGATCTAATCAGGCGGGGCCTTAGAAGCAGAGAAGCTTTCCCAACTAAGTTCAGCGTCGGAGGGGAGACGTGAACACGGAGGGGTGCCCGGAGAGATGCCTGGGGCTGGCTGTGACGATGGAGGAACGGGACACCTGTCGAGGACTGGGGGTGCCTCTGGAAGCTGCAAAAGTCAAGGACACTGTTCTCTCCTGGGGCCCCTGGGGACAGCCTGATTTAGCCCCATGAGAACCGTGTTGGACCTCTGACCTGCAGAACTGTACGATGATATATCTGCTGTTTTTAAGCTGTTAATTTGTTGAAATTTGTTACAGCAGTAATAGAAAAGTAATGGAGGATTTGTGTGGGACTAGAGGTCTTGGATGGAATGTGGAGAAGACGGCTGGGATCAGACTGAACAGTGCCTTGAAGGCTGGGGTAAAAGTCCTGATATTTACACCTAAGAACAACAGGGTGAAATGGGAGGGCAGTGCACAGAGTTTTAGGAAGAACTGCCTGGCAATGCTGTTTTGCAGACAGTTTGGGACGAGAAGATGGGGGTAGAGGAAGCAATTAAAACTCTATCTAAAAAGTAAGCAGTAAAATGGTGGCAGGGCGCAGGCAGTGGTGGATGTGGGAACGGGAAAAGACAGAGAGGTGATTTTGAAGGAATTGGCTATAGGTTTGGTGATTCCATGCCAGGGAGAGTTAGCCAAGTGTGGACTGAATGTTTGTGTCTCCTCAAAATTCACATTGAAACCCCAATGTGATGGTATTTGGAGGTAATCAGGGTTTCTGAGGTCCCGAGAGTGGAACTCCTGTGAATGGGATTAGCGCCTTTATGAGTCTCAGAAGGGCTTGCTTCTTTCTGTTTTCCACCACATGAGGATAGAAGAGAGCCCTCTTCAAACCAGGAAGTGAACCCTCACCCAGACGTCTCGATCTTGGGCTTCCCAGTCTCCAAAACTGTGAGAAATAAATGTTTGTTGTTTCATCTATGGTAATTAGCTATAGCACCCTGAACTAAGAAGGTCAAGAATGCCTCAAAGTTTACAACTGACTAAAAATGGAGTGAGCAGCTGGTTTCAGGGAGAGAAATTAGCTGGTTTCAAACAGGTTGACTTTTATGAGAAGAGTAATTCTGGCAGGCATTGGGACGAGGGGCTGGCACTCAGGAGGGAGGACATGTGGAGGGGCCAATCCGATGTCCTCCTGCTGGCAGCGTAGCCGTGCCCTGCATGTGAGAGTAGATGTGGTCTCTGGGGATTGGAGGGAGGAGGGAAGGTCGAGGGACAAAAGAGATTTGTTTACCAAGTCCCTACTATGTGTGAGTGACTGGGCTGCAGTGAAGGCTCCATACCCAAGGCAGGGGAGTGAGGACCTGGCTGTTCTTGTTAGGGCTCTTTGCACATGGCCATGACAGTGAACAAAACAGGGAGGAAGGAAGAGGAGGGCATGCACATGTGCGACCACTTGCATTGACTGCCTGGAGCTGGTTGGGAGGGGAAAGACGCTTCATTCTATTCAGTGTTCTCTAAAGAGCTGGCTCATTTAACCCTTTTATAAATATTCTTGCCCTCACGACTTCCCTTTTGCCTTCCTCACAAATCCTTCCCCAAATCCCTTCCAGACTTTTCTCTAAGGAGTTACACAGGCCATATGCAGTTCTACTTCTCTGTCTTCTGCATCAGAACTTTTTCACTGTTGATATAAATACCCTAAGAAAGGAGGAACCACTGGCCGGCGGTGGGAGGGGTTGAAGTGCGGGGCAGTCCCTGAGAGGAGCTCTACCGGGCCGGACTCTCACTGTATTCTCGCCTGGTCACTTGTGTGCTCCAAGGACGCCTGCCTGGTACAGCTGTCCTATTTTTTTTGTCCACTCCACATAGTCCATTTCTTGTTCTTGAATTATACTAACAACTCATTTTATTCTAAAGAAACTTGATGCCTTTCTTCCTCCTAGGGAATAGATTTCTTCTAATTGATACTTCCCTATTGCTTACAGCAATCCTATAAAGTAGGTGTAGGTGGGAAAGAATTTATTTTCTCCCGTTTGCACCATTGAGATGATTGTGATTGAAGCCTTGAACAAAACTGGAGAAATGGACTTATTATGGCTTAATAAGAGAAAAGCCATAAGTGGGAGGAAATAGGTTCATCAGCAGTAGGACCTACCCTTATGAAGCTGGACAGGTACTGAGAAGAAATACATGTGATTTTTATTTACAGCTCTTCTACAGAAACTGAGGAAAGGCTATAAATGGGTCATATTCTAAAACAATTAGTAACTTGGAAGGATTAGGAAACATTCAAACTTCACTCTTCTCACCATTCACTGCTAAGCTCTTTGAAGCAGGATGGCTGTTGTAACTACAAAGTATTTTACCTCATTCTGAGTAAGATTACCTCTTAATGCGCCTGCAGATAGACTTGGCCTTACCTAGAGTCCTTAGTAGGCATGGGTGGGAAAGAGGAAGGTTTTCACCTCCTTCTAGATATTTAGTCATAAATTTAGGAGTTTTGCAATAAGGGATGGAACCCTAATACTAAAGCCGGACTCCCCAGGGTTGACAGGTAAAAATACTAGCGATGGAATGCTGCGGGCTCATGAGTAGAAGATCCCATCAGAAGCCTCTCTGCACAAAAGCAGTGGTGTCAGCGGCAAGCCATGTATTCTGATCGAGCTCCTGAAGGGAAGGCCTGTGGATGCAGGTGCCTCATGACAGTGTGAGGAGGGGGAACTGGTAGGAGAGGGCTGATATCTCCTGGAGCTTAACTTCATAAAAGCCTTCCTACTCAAGATCGTCTCAATGTCTCTGTCTTCTGTGTTCTCATCCTGGACCCTTACAAAAGCTAAGCAATGGAGCATGATTCTTTTTTAGTTGTAACTGGAAGTTCTGATAGTGTTTATGGATCTTCAATCTGAAAATAGAATTAAAGACCAGCCATGTACACAGCTTATTCCAAAATAGAATATAAAATCCTCATCAAAACAGGATGCACTGTTACTCTAAGTAATCATCTATCTGACGCTGGCACTTCCTTTTGTTTCAGAATCAGCCACGTTTGTGCCTGGAATGAACAGCCCATGAATAGAGTCAAAGGCAGGGAGGGGTGTAGCTATAAATTATTAGGTTTTCAGATAAAAAACACACAAAGCAAATAATAATCAAAATAGTTTATAACTTAAAATAAGATTCTTTCACATAAAAAAATAATAAACTATATAATTAATGCTTTTTCTACTCTCTTAGGAAAAGGACATTAAAAATGCTGAACATTGACATTAACTGCATTTCTTATATTTAATTTCTACATTTCACATTTGCTATCAATAATTTCACCAAGATCTATTTCACCTGTCCTTTACACAGTATTTCACATTTTATTTATCATTTTAGAATTGCATTTATTAGCCTGCAGTTATTGAGCATTTGGAATATGGCTAGTCCAAATTGAGATGTGTTTATAAAGGTAAAATATACCAGAATTTGGAGACTTGGTATGAAAAAAGGAATGTAAGAACTCAACTTGTAAAATCACATTTTGAATATATTAGATTATATAAATTTCCAAAATTAATTTCATTAAAAAATCTTTTAAAATGTGGCCTTTAAAAATTACATGTGGCTCCCATTAATCATACTTTTATTGGCCACTATTGGGCTAGAACATTTGAAAACAAGGTGGCTATAGCTTTAATTTACCAGTATCTTATATACTCACTCTCTGCTTTTGAGAAAGGGAAGTGCAAAGTAAAAATAACAATCTGGCTACTTTTGTGCATGCTTTAGGGTTTAATTTTTCCTAATGAACATATATTACTTTTTAAATAGTAGAAAGTAAAAATGCTATATTCTTTCATCTTAGAGTGACAAAAAAAAATTGGCATTTAAGACATGTAGCATAAAACAATGAATCAAATCCCCCTATTACTTGTGAAATACATTTTTCGCCTGTATCAAGTGAAAGAAAATGAGGTAGGAGTGGAAATCTGGGAGAGCAGAAGATAGTTCACAGTCTGCTTGCACGAAGTTACGATTCTTGGCCAGATGACAGCGGAAACTCTCCTGCTCAGGTGACGGTCGACGTGGCTGTGCTCATATGCCTGCGTTTCCATGAGAAAGAGGGCTATTTTTCTGGCACCATGAATGAGTCAAAAATGGCAGAGTATGTGCAATTTTCTTTTCTTTTCACATCTAGCATGTAAGTGAGACCTTTTACTATAAAATTCACTAACTCTAATCACCTGACATAAAGAGACTTGTCCATAAATTATTTAAAATGTGACTGGTTAATGCTTTTCAGTAAAATACACCATAATGCTTTTCCCCCCTTATTGGTTAAGGGCAATTTATTCTGAAACGTTGCTTTTGTGTTGTTTGTTTTCTGGCAACATACTGGAGCAGGTATTTTCAAAAGCCGCCTTGACAGAGGCGCAATCCCATCATGCACCTCCCGGCCTTGCCAGGAGGTCATCTGGAATCTGCATGTCTAGTAATAGTCTGGTGCGTTCACTTCATTTGCAAAAGCAACTGGCACAACCACTCCCTGCCGGTGCAGCTCTCGGAGAACATCTAATATCGAGTCTAATTCTGTGCGGAACTTGTCCAGCTCACGATTCTTCAACTGTGCGAGTCTTTTCCATTTCTCAATTTCTTTGTTTTGCTCAGTTTCTACTACTTGGTGTGTCTGCTGTATTATCTGTAAATAGAAAAATTCCATATTACTGTTACAGTTCATAGTGGGGTTGAAGAACATTTAATGACCTCAAAGAGCTGAAGTGGGACAATGCCGACAATGGGGACCTGGAAGAAGGCGGGGAACCCTACCTAACTGGTTTCATTGTGTCAATAAACAGGTGTGCAGGTGAAGCCGATAACAGGGGATTCTAATATGGAATTTTACGGTCCTGTTCTTGTAAGCTGTGAATGATGAGTACCATTTAAAGCATCAGAAAACCTTGGTATGAATCCAAACATCCCAAAATGCTGTTCCT
>PVJI01022791.1:0-24682 GCA_004026765.1 Micronycteris hirsuta
GCATCTTGGATAACACACCTCTGACACATTAGAGTAGTTTCCTCTGTTAAACCATTGAAAGGCAGAGCTCTGGCACCAGAATAGGAGACCACAGAGCTTCTCATGTTCTCTGGCTTCCTGCACACCCTGTCTGTGTTATTACCACCCACGCTGTGAGTGGTAATTATCTTGTTCCCACCATTGTAAAAAAAAAAAAGGTATGTGTTTCTCCATTTTCCCTTTTATCCAGTTCTAGAGATTTTCCTGCTATGCTTTGTCTTGCCTCCTAATTGATTTCAGGCAACTTTTCTCATCTTTTTTTATTATAAAGCATAAAATACTTTACAATAAAATTCTTTGCAGAATTAGAGATGCTGCTTCCAGGCACAGGACGTAAGTTTGGCTCAGATATACTCAATAACTTTCACTTTTCTTACTTTGAATGGGCCCAGGAGCTCTGCTCCCTCAGGGATCTCTCTGCTGCTCCCTACAGCATGGGCAAGTCTGGTGACCACAAGGAAGCCTCCTAGGCAGAAACCAGAGGTTGTCCCAACAGTCAGGGAGCACAAGGCCAGGCTGGCAAACAGACATGGAGAGGAATGGTTTACCTGAACCCATTCCTCCATGACCAGGAAGCCCACAGGCACCTGACCTTTCACCACAGTCCTTTCCTCCTGGGACACATGGGACACCTCCCACTTCACACCCCAAACTGCAGGTGCAATTGAGACTTCTGGTTTGAGTTTTGTCCCTGGAAGCAAAATTCAGTCTGGGGGCAACCTGAGATAGAAGAAGGGTCCCCTCTGCAATTATCACCCAGCTTGACCGCTTCTCACCCCCAGATTCACCTCTGTGACCTGCCTGCTGGGAGGGAATAAAACCTTCTCAGAGCATTTGAGAACACTAAGCATCCTGGATTCCCAGCTGGGTTTCTGTGTCACAAACAGAAATAATCCCCATCTTGGGGACACCTGGGGCTTTCTGTGTGGTGCTGAAAGACCCAAGACCAGGTATTTCCATCCTGTTGCTGTCACTAAAGGTACAACAAAATTAGACAAGCCCTGAGAAACAGGGAGGTACAGTAACTGAAGCAGAGTCTCACAGGCCAGGAGCAGCTGATCAGAGTCCCTCAAAGTCTGTCTGTAGCCACAGTCCCATCCTCTCCTCCACCCTGGGGCCTTATGAGGTGTTTGTGGATTCCTAAACCAACCACTGATTCACATCCTTTTCTCTTAGGTGTCCTCAGCTCAGAGGAATACATTCTGGTCAGTGGAGTGAACGGAAGTGAGAAATAATCTGTTTTTACTCTAGGACCCAACTACCTGCAGTAACAATCAGAGTCAGTACAGAAAACACGCATGCCTCTTCCTCGGGTGGCAGATCCACACCTCCCTACACTGGATTTCACTTATTTGTTTCTTAATATGTTGATGTATCTCCCACCACGTATAAAAGAAAGGACTTTGCTTTCTCACTCCACACTCTACACCTGAAACCAGCTCAGAGACCAACATTTGAAAAACGCTCAACTTCAAGCCAAGCTGGAGACATAGGGAGATACACTTTGCCACCTTGCACAACCAAAAGGACAACAACAAATTTAAAAACAAAAAATAAGCAGAACTGCCAGAAAATCAAACTGTATGGAAGTCAGACACAACTAAGGAGTTAAAGAAGAAACATTCACCCAGACCAATAGGAGGGGTGGAGATGGGCAGCCAGGGCAGAAAGGACTCACAGTAAGATGGCAGCTGGCAGACCTGGCAAGGTGACAGCTGGTGGACTGGGCGGTCCCACATTTGCATGCAGGTAAACTGGGAGGAACAACTGGGGAGTGAGACAGACCGCATAACCCAGGGTTACAGTGCGAGGAAATGAAGCCTCAAAAGCTCTGACTATAAAAAACCTGTGGAGGTTACAGTAGTCAGAGAAACTCCAAGCCTCACAGAAGAGTTTGTTGGAGAGACCCACAGGGTCCTAGAACATACACAAACCCACTCACCCAAGAATCAGTATGAGAAGGGCCCAATATGCTTGTGGTTAGCAGGGGAAGTGACTGAAAGCCAGCCGAGAGCTAAGCAAGCAGCATTGTTCCCTCTTGGACCTCTCCCCCACATACAACACCACAATGCAGCAAATTGGGTTGTCCCGCCATGGCGCATACCTGAGGCTCCACTCCTTACTATGTAACAGGCATGCAGAGACAAAAAAATATGGCCCAAATGAAAGAACAGATTAAAGCTCCAGAAAAAATACAACTAAGCAATGAAGAGATAGACAACCTATCAGATGCAGAGTTCAAAACACTGGTAATCAGGATGCTCACAGAAATGGTTGAATATGGTCACAAAATAGAGAAAGAAGTGAAGGCTATGAAAAGCAAAATAAAGTAAAATGTACAGGGAACCAACAGTGAAGGGAAGGAAACCTGGACTCAAATCAATCATTTGGAGCAGAAGGAAGAAACATTCAACCAGAACACAATGAAGAAACAAGAATTCAAAAAAATGAGAAGAGGCTTAGGAACCTCCAGGACATCTTTAAACCTTCCAACATCCAAATCATAGGGGTCTGAATCAGAAGGAGAAGAGAAAGAGCGAGAAATGGAAAACTTATTTGAAAACATAATGAAGGAGAACTTCCCCAATCTGGCAAAGGAAATAGACTTCCAGAAAGTCCAGGAAACTCACAGAGTCCCAAAGAAATTGGACTCAAGGAAGCACACACCAAGGCATATCATTACATTACCCAAGATTACAGATAAGGAAAGAATCTTAAAAGCAGCAAGAGAAAAGGCTCAGTTACCTACAAAGGAGTTCCCATAAGACTATCAGCTGATTTCTCAAAAGAAAGCTTTCAGGCAAGAAGGGCCTGGAAAGAAGTATTCAAAGTCATGAAAGGCAAGATGACTCTATCCAGCAAAGCTATCATTTAGAATGGAAGGGCAGATAAGTGCTTCCCAGATAAGATCATGTTAAAGGAGTTCATCATCACCAAACTCTTATTATATGAAATGGTAAAGGGATTTATCTAACAAAAAGAAGATGATCAAAAATAGCAACAGTAAAATGACAACAAACTCACAACCATCAACAACTGAACCTAAAAAAAATAAAATAAAAACAAAAACAAATTAAGCAAACAACTAGAACAGGAGCAGAATCGTGGAAATGGAGATCACATGGAGGGTTATCAGCAGGGATGGGAAGGAGGGAGAAAGGGGGAAAAGGTACAGGGAATAATTAACATAAATGGTACATACAAAATAGACAGGGGGAGGTTAAGAATAGTATGGGAAATAGAGAAGCCAAAGAACTTATATGTACGACCCATGGATATGAACTAAGGTGGGGAATGCAAGGGGGAGAGGGTGTGCAGGGTGGAGGGGAATAAAGGGAAGGAAAAAATGGGACAACTGTAATAGCATAATCAATTATATATATATATGCAATAAAATTTTTCTAGAAAAGAAAAACAGTTGCTTTTGAGAAATTAGGAGGAAATAAATGGTGAATTAATAGATGAATTAATGAATAAATGGATGGATGGTCCAAAATCTCTTCAGAGCCTGAAATCTGAATGCAGAGTTCTTGAAATTCTGGCCATAGGAGACAGGCTCTCTGTCCCTCCAGGGGCTGAGCCCCATGTCTCAGGTCCATGTGTGCTTGCTAATGAAATAATCCTTCTTAAAATTGGTCTTAGCCCCCAGGGTATTAACAGTATTTTTCACATATGGAGGAATTTTAAGTTCTTTCCAAATTTCTATCTCATAGCCACAAATGGCCCACAAGGGCCACAATTTCATCAAGTCCATGCTCCCCACTTGCTGTCCATCACCCATTTTGCATTTGCACACGTCCTCACCTGCCCTCTGCAGAGGGAAAATGACGTTAATGACCAAGGGCAGAGCACATGTTTCTGCTGCTATAATCAGCTTGTGCCTGTTCTCCTCACTCTTTTCAAGCTCATTTCTGGGACTGTGCTCTATCATTTATTGGCTCACTGGCTCATTTCTGCCATGTCTGGAAAGACTCAGCCTACCTCTTGTCCAGAGACTTGAGTAGTCAACTTACCATTGGCTGGCTCCTGGACTTCATGTGCCATTTCTGCTTAAACCCAGACTTCAGGTTGTCCTGGGAAGTGATGCCTCATAGAAACACACCTCAGCAGGTGATGGAGAGATGTGCAGCTGGAAGGAAAGGCTTCTGGTAGGCCAGGCGGTCAGCGGATCAGTGAAGAACTGGGAGAAGTGCAGGGGAGTCTCTGACTCACAGTCTGTGTCTCTCCACAACCAAACACGGAGACCTAACTGTCACCTGAGAGTCTGTCCTTTCCCCCAGACACAGAGCTGGAGGCCATGCATTCTGTGAGTGCTCAGACTCCCCTGCATTTGTCTTGTGATACACAGACCTGCCTTATTCTTTTAAGAACTCAAATTGTTGAGAGGTGAGAGGTCT
Organism: Micronycteris hirsuta; assembly: GCA_004026765.1. NCBI lineage: Eukaryota > Metazoa > Chordata > Mammalia > Chiroptera > Phyllostomidae > Micronycteris > Micronycteris hirsuta. Next base: position 4,437 of record PVJI01022791.1, read on the forward strand.
CAACTCTGGTTGAAGAAGCTTTTAGAGGAATCAAAGGTACCACACAGGGCAATTTTCTCTCTCTTACCTGCAGAACTAACTTAACAACACCCAACATCACAATCAACAACTTTGATCTCAAAAGTTTTCATTCACATACTTCAAATAGTAGTGGTTGGCCATCTTTTTCTGAGTTTATTGGTCATTTGTATATCTTCATTTAGAGAAGTGTCTATTGAAGTGCTTTGTCAAATTTTAAATCAGATTATTTGGATTTGTTCTTGTTGAGATGTAGGAGATTTTTATATTTTCTCCCTTTCATAAGTCACCTTTCAGTCTGTTGATTGTGTTCTTTGATGAAAAGAAGTTTTTCATTTTGACAAAACCCAAATTTTCTTTCTTTGCCGGTGTTTATAGTGTCGGATTTAAGCAATTATTGCCAAATCCAATGTGATAATGCTTCTCCGTATAGTTTTTCAAAGTGTTTTATAGTTTTAGGTCTAACCTTTAGTATTTCATCCATTTGATTTATATTTTGTGTATACTATAAGGCAATGGTCCATATCATTTGTTTGCATGTGGATATTGCTGTCCAGCACCATTTGTTGAAAAGACCGTCTTTTCTCCATTGAACAGTCTTAGCCTTTTCATTGACACCATTTGTCTTTTCATGAACGGAAGTTTTCGTGCCAGTGTTTTGGTTACTTTAGCTCTGCAGTAAGCTCTGAAATTAGGAAGTATGACACCTTTAATTTCATTCTTTTTTTCATATTAGTTCAAACATTTTGGGTTCATTGAAATTCCATATGAATTTTAGAATGTTTTTTTTTATTTCTGTGAAAAAGTTTTTGGAATTTTGATAGAAATCGAATCTACTATGTAGATTTAGTTGGGTGGTCTTTCAATCCATAAACATAGATGTATTTCTGTTGATTTGTTTCTATTTTACTTTGTTTCAGAAACATTTGATAGTATTCAGTGAATAAATTTTACACCTTATTATGTTTATTCCTATGTAGCCTAGTCTTTATGATGCTATTGTTAGTAGAACTGTTTTCTGCCTCACTGCCCTACTGCATGGTCTTGAATAAAGTTCTTCTTGCTCCTTTAAATTCGCGTGAAGCATCTTTTACAGTGACATCACTTACCTGTAATGAGCTGATCCTGTCATCTTGCTCAGTGTCCATCCTCACAGTATTTTCAATCTTCCAGTTTATTTCCTTACCTGGCTACAATTCTCCAAATAAATGCTTCAAATTTTGCTTCCTCCCTTCTGACTTGGCACCCACAGTAAATGATGCCCTGACCACCCACATCCTGGTGGTTCACCAAGCTGCCTTGGAGTGTCCTTTTTCCCGGAATCTGAGAAGATGTGCAGACATGAAACTGTTCATGTCCACAGTGGCCTAACCTCGACAGTGTTCTCATTCCACAACCATTTTCAATGTGCATTAGGAAAACAAGACCACGGAGATTTTCAAAGAAATTCTGTCATACAACTCAACAGCTCTAGTGAACATGCAGGTCCCTGTCATATCGCCCACTGCAGTCCCACACTGGACAACCTTGTTTCAAGTTTCCTGTGACCTGGTGCTCGGGCCAGACACCATTGTCTTCATTCTATTTTTTATTATTTTGTTCTTGTTGTTTTAACAAACTCCTCATGCCTGTCCTTACAGAGTTCACACCTATAACCCACAAAATGAGAAATAAATATATATTTTTTCTAGTTCTGTTGTACTTTCTGTTCGTTGTGGTCTCAGGGGTGTTTTGCTGGAATCCTTGGAGACCTGGCCAGAGGTGGATTGTGGGTAAGCTGAGGTGGGCAGGGAGGGGGCTATAGAAACATGGGGTCTGCTCAAAGTCAGGATAAGACATGATAAAGCCCGTCATGTTTGAGGATGTTACACATTGTATAAGTCTGAGGGTACCTAAGGGGCCCTTGCAGGAGGGCTCTTATAAGAGGCTCAAAATGGGGCTGAAAAATATAAGTGAGGGGCTGACCTACCTGTTCAGGGAGGAGCCCCTGGAGCTGGTGAGTGAAGGGTGGGACCACATTCTCACAGACTTATATGCAGATGAAAAGTGAGGCACAGGGTTGGGAGAGAGTATAACGTCTTGAAGACTCCGATTAGTGCCCTGCCATTGAAACAAGTGGGAGCAGCAGATGCACAGGCTGGCAGGCCCACGGGACAGAGTACATGAGACAAGAAATGAGAAGGAGAAAGAGACAGAATTCAGACTGGTAGTCTCTGGGGGCTGGGTGCTCAGGGAACGGGAAGCCACCACTCAGTGGGTACAGCGTTTCATTTAGGGGGATGAAAATGTGTTCACACTGGGTAGATACAGTAGCTGCAACACATTGTGAGTACACTGAATTCTTTACTTTAAATTGATTTGTATTTTGTTATATGAAGTCTACCTCATAAAAACAATTTGTTGAATGAAAGAAGCCAGTCAGAAAAAAACGATGTACATGTAATTTCATTTATATAAAATTCTACAAAATGCAAACTAAGCTATCAAGAAAGACAGAAGACATGTGATTGCTTGAAGATTGTGGGGGTTTGGTGGGGTACAGAAAGGTGGGTTAAAAACGCATGTGAAAAAGCTTTAAGTGGAACAGATACACACTGAGTGTGCGTGTGAATCAACACTCATCAGAGTGTACACTGTGCATATGCATGATTCACTGTCTGTCACTTTCATCTCAGTCAAGCTGTCATCAATGCTTGATGACGTGAATGGCTTGTGTGGCCAGGAGGGGAGAACACTGTTCCTCCGTTAGTGCTGTTTCCACGTGGGCACACCCCAGATGTGTGCCCCTAAGAGCTCAATAATGACCACAGCTGGCTTTTTTTGTAGCAATGACTGTGTCCTGGGCACTTCAGGCGTACTGGCTCATTTAATCAGTGAGATACATCCGTTGACTCACTTACCTCACTCAACTTCCCCAGCTCTGGGCCTTCGCACACGTGTGTCCTCTGCCTGGACCCGTTGGTCTGCCTCGTCCTGAGCTGTACCTAGGTCAGCCCTGGCTCATTCTCCATCACAAGCCCCTCTTCCGTCTAGGTCAGAATACCAGTACCTGAGGTCATAACGCTCCATATTTCACCCTTTAAACTATTATCACATTTGTCATTTCTCTACTCATTTAATAAAAAAAACACCAACCAAATGCTTACCCTGGGCCTGGCGCTGTTCTATATACTGGGAATACGGCCGTGAAATAGATCATGCAGAGAACCTCGGTCCTCATAGACCCGGCATGCTGGTGGGGGAGTCCAACAACAATCCAAATAACAGTGATGTTAATGTGTATGTTAGAATAGTATGAGGCATGCTTATGTTAGTTTTAATTTTTTTTTATTTAAAAATGTTGGGACAGCAAGGAGGATGTGTACTGGTTAGAGTGTAGGAAGGGACTCCGCCCCCAGCAGTGGGGGAGGGGTCAAGCAGCACCAGAGCGTTGCCTGGGCAACCAGGGAGCTGGGCGCTGGGACAGTGCCAGCGATTAGGTGGGAGGGGGAGTTATTCATTCAAAAAGAAAAATAGAGGAGCAGGCAGAAAGACCACTCCTTTTGACCTCCCCTCCTTCCCGGCCAGGGCTGGAAATCCTGTGGCCCAGACATTAGGGATGGTAGGAGGAGAGGAGAAGAGACTTGGGCCTGTTGGCAGCAGGGCCCAGCCTCAAAACAATGCAGGGTGGGCCTGTCAGCGGAAGGCACCAGCCCCCTCCCCGCCACTCCTGTGCAGGTACGTCCGCAATCACCAGCACCAGCCGGTGAGGGGCAGGCCCCACACCACCGGCCCACGAGAACCTGTCAACTGCCGCAGGCCTGGAGCACTCTGCGGACAGTCACCAAGCGCCAGCCTGTTAGTGGAGGTAGGAAAAGGCCAGTGCCCAGGGTAGGTGGCCTGGGTGCACAGACTCTGTAAGATGCCTAAAGTTAGACAGCGGCTGGAGACCAGCTAAGGCACCTACATTTAAGACACTTTTGGGTGGGAAAAGAGGTTCCTAGCAGAAAGCAAGTAAAACATACCCAGAGACATTGAAATTAAGAACAATCTAACAACAGCCAGGGGGGAGGGGGGAGGGGACAATGGGGAGAAGGGTTTTCAGGAACCACTATAGAGGACACATGGACAGAACCAAGGTGGAGGAGGGAGGCAGGGAAGGGAGGTGGGGTTGGAGGGGGTGGGGGGAAGGGAGGGGAGAGGATGCAGACAACTGTAATTGAACAACAATAAAGTAATTATTAAAAAAAAAAAAAAAAGAAAGAAAAGAGGTTCTTGGCCTAACCTTGAACTGAGCTGGCAGAGGGTGACAGGGTAATTTTTCTTTGGATGTCACAGACCAAAGTTTGTGTGCCTTCTTCTTCAGTCGTACAGGTTTTTGTTCTTGCGTTATCTTCAGGTCTTGAATCCATGTAGTTGTTGTGATGCTTTGTCTTTTTTTATGATTAAATAAAAAATTGTTTCCTTTCCACTGAACTCTGTCTTTGGAGTTTTGCCTGGTAGGCAGCGAGTGGCAGGGCCCCATCTACTGGTTGGGTGACAGGGGCATACAGGGCGGGAGATGACGAAAGATAAAATCTGAAAAGGAGTGGGGATTGCCCATAACTTGGGCTTTACTCTGAGTGAACCGGGAGCCTCCGGAGGATTCAATCAGGCGTGAAACATGACTGATCTGTGTTTAGTGAAGGGAACTCAACTTTTGCCACCTTAAATTTTTTTTTCTTGGGTATTGATTTTAGGCTGTATTAAGAAACAAGACACAGAAAGAATTGTTGACCCTTTTTACATTCTTGCAAAAATGATTACGTTCTATCACTTTGCTTCAGGAAAAGACTCAGGATGGTCATCCTAGTATAATTTGATTACGTGTGGTAAGAAGGAGGGCTTCAGGCAGACACCTGTTGGCTAGATATCCCCTGTGACCCAATGATTCTGTTACTTGGAAAAAATTTTTCTGCCATGTATCCTCCACTCTTCTCAACTAACTGTAAATTGCCCAGTCTCATTTCCTAAATTTAAGGCCCCATTCTTTCTTTTATTTATTCTTTGCCCAAAATGTCATACGTACCAAATGTGACCTCTCTGTCTTTCAAATTTTCATGCTTATGTGAATTTTCCATGTTCATATATTAAACACTTGATTTTCTCTTGCTACTCCGTCTCTGTGAATTTTATGATTAGCCATAAAAATTAGCCAGAAAAAATTAGGAGATGGGAGGAACAGCATTAATATTTTCTTTAACTTCCACATTAGGCAGGATTCATGTGGCTGCTGGGATGAGGGCAGGAGCCCAGTGGGAGGCCAGTGCAGTCATTCAGGTGACAGGTGAGGGTGGTGGGACCAGTGTGATATAAAGCGGTCAGTTTGTGAATTTATTCTGAGTGTAAAGTCAAAAGGACTTGCTGAAGGATTAGATGTAGGGTGTGGGAGAAATAGGGAAGTTGGGGAAATACAAAGAGATTCAGGAAAATTTTGGAGAAGCACATTGAGGTCATGCTGGGATCCACAATCTTAAGGCATCTTGAAGTCCCTTCTAGGTATTAGTCACCATGTAAATAGGTGGACATCAGCAGTAATGTCCAGTTTGTCTCTCACCCACCCGCATGTCCCCAGGGCCTCAGACAATGCCTGGCAGGTTCATAGTAAGAGTCGATTCCACATTGCCAGTATCAACAATTGAACAAAGATGAACAATCAGAAAGTCTTCTGAACACACATACACAATATTTCTAACTGAAAAACAAAACGCAGAGATCACACAAACTTACCATGACTGGAGGGACCTTTGTAAACACTTTTTTTTTTAAGTTATATCAAGATTTTCCTTGAGCATTTCTGTTGCAAACATTTTTGGAACTAAGTTAAACATAAATGTACTTGGACAACATTGAACCTGAACAGGCACCCCTCTGCGAGATGATCCCCCACCCTCACTCAGTTCCTCACCAATAGAGACATGACTGGGGGTCTTTCAGGCAGGCACCAAGCTCAGCAGGTACTAATTAAATTAGGGACGTGTAAAAACACAACAAAGGAACTGATTAAGCAGTAAGTAATCATAGCGTAAACCAGGGGTGTCAAACTCATTTTCACCAGGGACCACATCAGCCTCCAGGTTGCCTTCAAAGGGCTGAATATAGTTTTAGGACTGTATAAATGCAACTGCTCCTTAACTAGGGGCAAGGAGCTCGATGCTGCCGCTGGATAGAAACAAGGTGCAGGGCCGGATAAAACAAGGTGGAGCGCCAGATTCGGCCCCTGGGCCTTGTGTTTGCCACCTGTGGCGTAAACAGTAATCTGAGACAGGAGTCAGGGTCACAGCATTCCTGGTTCTTCCTGAGCAGCTGCGGGTAACGTCACAACACACATGTCCAGTTGCTTTCCAGGAACTAAGTTCCTCATCAGCAGGAAGCTGTGGACAAAAAAGCATGGAATTTTTTTATTACCACATTCAAATGTATCTTTTAGGTTTTCTGTAATAAGGCAAAGTTGATACACATAGGTAAATATGTGATGTTTTACTATTTTATCTTGTTTGGTAATAATTTAGGTACTCGGTGACGTTAATGAAATGAGGAGGCAGACCAGAACTGAGCTTTAGTTAAACTTGTGGAACCAGCCTAAGAGTCGCGTCTCTGCTGGGAATGGAAGCCTGGCCGCCTGCCCAGATGTGCCTTTTAGGAAATTGATTTTGATCTAGCTATTGGGAAACAGGAGGCTTAGAACACAACCTCTTCGATCCCCCCTTAACTGCATAGAACAAATTAGATGAAGGACCAGCTCCAGGAGGGTCAGTCACATGCCACATGAGGCAAACTCGTATTTACCAAACATTTGCTTTGGCCTCTCCATGCAAATGGCTTTCCTGCCTTTTGAAGCCTCAAAGCACAGCCCTCTTTTCTCCTTAGCTTCAGGATAACACATAAGCCTCAACTACCCAATACTTTTTGAGTGTCGTTCTTATTAGTCCAGAATATTAATTTGTATAATGGACTCTACAGTGTCTTTTATTAATCTGGCTCTCTTCATTTGATTACTAGCCCAACTTGAGAAATTTTTAAAATAAGAGAGAAAATATCTTTTGCTACCATAGCTTGTTATGATTTTTTAAATGATTTTGTTTATTTATTTTTAGAGAGAGAGGAAGGGAAGGAAAAAGAGAGGGAGAGAAACATCAATGTGTGGTTGCCTCTCGCACACCCTACTGTGGATCTGGCCTGCAACCCAGGCCTGTGCCCTGACAGGGAATCGAACCCGCGATCCTTTGGTTCGCAGGCTGGTGCTCAATCCACTGAGCCACACCAGCCAGGACCGGCCATTGATAATTATCTCTAGCTCCTCTCCCCTTTCAGATTAGAGGGTTGGGCTGTGTGGATAAAAAAAAGGGTCACATGCTAAACCTGACATGGGGCCTGCAGGGACCACCTTCTAAACTCCAAAACTTAAACTTTCTAACTAAAATTGAGTCATGGCAAGTAATATGTTTAGGCTCATTTCTTCCCTGACAAAGGTCAATCTTTACCTCAGCTGAAACTGTCTACAGTCTTTTTGCATCTACAATATCTTACCTTTGAACGTCAGGATAATTTTTTTCTGAACCCTCAATGCACCAGATTGGACACCACCAAACCCCTCTTGTTGTTGTTATTATTATTATTATTATTATTATTATTATTATGCTAATTGTTAACTGCTGAGTATTCTGTACCCAACAATATAAAAATGAACATATCTGCTTGTTTTACTTTTTTATTCAGTCCCAAAGATTACCCTGCTTTGCTTTCTTCCACCTCCCTAATCTATCACCAAACGATTTCGGGTAACCTCTTATGCCTCCTCCTTGGATTGTGCTGTATAAAATAAGGTGCAAGCCTGCCGTTCTCTGGACCATTTTCTCAATCCATTGCGATCCTGCTTCTGGGCAAGTGTCATCAGTTTGGCTCAAACAAACACATAAAAATTCTTTACAGACTTAAGCACTTTTTATATTGACATTTGCTTGGCATAGTGCAGCAAAACTGAAGTAAAGTTTCTGTTCAAATAAAAGGAATATCTAATCAAGCAATGATTTTTTAAAAATCAGGACCTATCCCACTCAAAATAGAAATTGTTTCAGAGCAACTTATATTTTAATGGTCAAATCGGCACAAATTCCCCTGACAGTGAGAGATTTTCTTGAAATTCATGATGGCCACATATTCTTTTTCCAGAAGGGTGAAATGTAGTTAAAATTCAATGATTTGGATACTGAATCAATTGAAGAAATAATAGGTAAATTTTCACCACAGAAAAATAACCTTGACACTAGGTGTTTCTCACAAGACATTCCTATGCAACTTTGGGCCCTTTCCAGTACAGATGCTGGCAAGATCAAGTCAGCCACTCATGTTAAAATATTGATAATAGTTTGCCTCTGCCTAATATTCGCCATTACCCTTTAAGACTTGATACACTAGCTGGAATTAATCTTATTACACAGGATTATTTATAATTTCATGTACAAGCTTCTACGATTCTTCTATTCTTCCAGTAAGGAGACCAAATCAAAAAGGATATTGTACAAAATACAGATTTGTACAGGATTTCAGAACTAAAAATAAGAGTTTTTCTCAGCCACCCTGTGGTTTCAAGTCCATATAACTTATTACCAGCCATTCCTGTGGACTTCAAAGACCACAACATATTTTGTCAATTGGAAAAGACACCAACGTTAGACACTCTCCAATATTGTTGGAAAGGGCTTCAAAAGTGCCCAACTGCAAATGAACGTCTGCCTCTGTCTCTGCGCTTGCCTCCACCTACAGCAACCAAAGACTTGTTCAGGATTCTGAGCGGCTGATATCGGAGACGGACCATGACCTTAGGAAATCAGCAAGGCCTGTTGTATCTATGTTGAAATGCATTAGTTTGATTACTTTTTACCTGTCTGCTGATATTAATCATAATAATTATACTCGTTCTTTGGGCTCTTCTCAAATCTGGTGATTATACCCCAAGACTTAATAATTGCTAAATGTGTATACAATGACATTTTTACTAGTAATAATACCCTTATTATAGTTTGTCTTTTTGAAGCAGGTTAGTAAAAGGGAAAAAATATTTTTCAGCAAGTGGAATGGAAAAACTGAGGCAGATGGCTGAACAAACTGGCTGAGCAAGTTGCATCCAGATATGGAGGGCCATCAGAGTGAAAAGCCCTGGGTGTCTGGCAATGGAAAAGCAAGTGCCCGGCCCTGCCCAGGATGGTCTTTCCCCCATGGCATACTGCTGGTCCTGTGGTTTAGACCCACTGTTCTGGTGCTGATCAATCAGTGGAGACTGCAACCCTGAAAGCACACACCAGAAAACCTGATAAATATTCTGTTGAGCTCTCCTGGTGACCTCTCCTAAAATATCTGCCTTTGGAAAGCAGTTAAATCCCTCAAGACAAAGAAACGGGCACACACCCTCTTTGGGTCAAGCCCACATGAATCTTTTTTTCCAGTAAATTTCTCTCTCCTAAACTTTAAGCAAGCCCCATGAGACTTGCAACCAGGGAACCAGTAGGTAGCAGAAGCTTGTCCGCAGTTCGCCCCTTGAACCTGTCGCGAAGGCCCCTTTCCCCTGACTTTCCAGTGAGCTGACAGCTCAACCACCTTGTCTAACTTCTTTCCCATAAAGTTTCTAGAGAGCCAAAGCAGACCCGACAAGTTTCCTTCCTGTTAATTCTAGCCCCTTCCTTATGTCACTGTCCTCAGCTTTCATAGACGTCATATCAACATCACCGAGACTGGGGTTGCAAAAGTTTTCCCACACAAAAACAAAAACCCCTCCACTACCAGCTGGCCTTAGGTAAACCTGCTCTGGGCCCCCTTTCAGAATGTGTTATGAAATTTAGAAGGAATACTACTGCAAAAAGAAGGAAAGGGATGCGTGCGTTTTTAAGAGAGTTTAAAAGGAAGTAGTTTGTCTTAACAAGTCGGTTATGTGTGAATGAGTAAAAAGAGACAAAGAAGAACAAGGAATGTTGTAGAAGGTTACTGAAAAGGGAATATTGAGGAAAGCATTTTATGTAGAAAGGCTAGAACATAATTATGGGAATGAGTTTACACCCTAAACCCAACAAAAACTACAAATTAGCCCTGGCTGGTGTAGCTCAGTGGATTGAGCGTGGGCTGGGAACCAGAGAGTCCCGGTTCAATTCCCAGTCAGGGCACATGCCTGGGTTGTGGGCCAGGTCCCCAGTGAGGGCCATGTGAGAGGCAACCATACATTGCTGTTTCTCTCCCTCTCTGTCTCCATCCCTTCCCCTCTCTCTAAAAATAAATAAATAAAATCTTTAAAAAAAACTACAAATTATATTAATTCAAATGGAAGCTGATATGGCTGTAAAAACACGGCAGTCTGTAACTGCTGCCTGAGGCACAAAAAATTTTACTTATGAAACTCACACTGTCTTCCTGATCTCTGGAATTGTTCGATGATAAGTAATTTACAACATTGTATTCTTTTAGTCTGGTCCCCAAAATAAACCTTAAGGTGACAGTTCCAGAACTCACAACGAGCAGGAGTCAGGTTAATACTGAATTCCCTAAGTGTTTCCACTGGGAAGTAGATGAGCCGCAGTAAAAGGGAACCCACCTCACGGTCAGATCGTGAAAACTGCGGAGGTGTGTAGTGCACCCTCGACATGTAAGTCAGTGTTATTCTTGATGCAGAGCACAGAGGAATGAGACAGACAGCAAAATATGGGTCATGTTAGCTTATAGGTTAGAAATGATGCAGAGTGGTTTTTTTTTTCTTAATAAAGGCCTGTGGAACCGACTACCTCTCATTTACCTGCTTTGCAATTTCAAGGAATTTTGGCCTTGACTTTCATCCAAAGTTACATTCTTGACTCTTTCCCCATCACTCGACAAGACAAACGTTGAACCTACAACGTCCAAGAAATGAGCATTCCCAGAACCATGGGACCACATTATCTAACCAAGTGGTTGGTCATCAGTGCACCCTTCGGACTGACTTATGACCAAAAGGGGGTGGATTTTTGGACAAAAAGAGGCCGCAAACTAAACTCAACCAGCTCGGGAGAGGCCGGTGTGGCAGTGGTAAAAACACGAACACCTGAAGTAACCACGCAGGATGGTCTGAGATTCAACCTTTAAACTGAAAGGAAGTCATGTCCTGGGCCAGTTTCTTCTCTGAAAAGGTCAATTTTTGCTTTAATTGAGCTTGACTATTGTCCTTTTGCATCTAAGATAACGTAGCTTTGGAGAAAGGAGGGGGAAGAGGAATAATGGGGGAAATCAGGGGGAGGATCATCAAGGAACATGTACAAAAGACACAAGGACAAAGCCAAAGGGGGTAGGCTTGAGGGTGGGAGGTGGGGATGGGCGGGAGGGGTAAAAATGGAGACACAGTACTTGAACAACAGTAAAAAAAAAAAAAAAAAAAGAAGATAACATAACTTTGGAACATCAGAGTAATTTCCTGTTTTCCAGGCCCCTCACTGCACAAGAGCAGAGACCACACAACTGCTTCTTGTTATTGCCACCATGTTAATTGCTAAATACAAACTATTCGGTACCACCCAATGTAAAAAAGGACGTCTTTCTGTTTTACTTTTTATACATCTCGAAGATTTTCTTGTTTTGCTTTCTCCTGCCTCTCTAATCTACTGCTAATGGATTTGAAGTGACCCTTTGGGCCTCCAGCTTTGATGGCAAATGAATAAAATAAGGGGCAACACTGCCATTCCCCCAACCATTCTCTGAATCCCTGGTGATTTTGCTTCTTGACAAGTGTTGTCGATTTTGGTTCAGATAAACTCATAAAAATGTTCTACAGGTTTGAACGTTTCTTACACTGATGGCTGAGAATTCCAAGTTTCTAATCAAGACTTAATCTTTCTGGCGGCTTGTCCTCACCCTGCAACTACCTAAAAGCCTGCCAAGAGTTACCTTCACACGACAGAAGGCACTCTTTTTTATCACTCTTATCACTCACAAAATTCTAGAAGTTTTAGCTGTTGTGTTCTAAGACAATAGAAAGAAGGCCAAATATTTGTCTAAGGTATCACATGATGAAACTGAGGCTTTCTGAGGTAAGGTCACTCCCCCCGAGTCACACAGCCTGCAGGGGGACTCGGACAGGTCACATACTATCAGCGGGCCCTCAGCACCTAAGCTCCATTTTCTTCTGTTTCCTCTTACATCAGAGGGACTGGAAGGGTAAATACTACTCTTTTCTCTTCTTTTAATTGAGAATTTAGATGTAAATTAAATTCAGCTTCTGTGTAATTTGGAAGCTAGAAAGGAGATGGGGCTGCCATTTTTGCAACCCTGTTGAGTGGTGGGTGGGCTGTGGCAGACACAGCTTTATGTGAAGAAGTGGGTGTTTCCTACCTCTGGGTCAGGACTGTGGCTGTGCAACCTTGAAACGAGATTTACAGTGGAAACTTCCATCTCTCTCGCTTTTCAATAATTTTACAAGCACTTAATTTTTTGCATTAAAGACATTTCTGCACAACTGTTTGTGGCAGGTTTATTTGTAATAATCCCGAATTGGAAACAACACAAATGTCCATGAAGGGTGAATGGATACACAAATTTAATGCATCCCTAGAATGGAATAGAACTCATACATAACAAAGAAAAAAACTATTTTAAAATAATCATGTTGCATCCATAAGCCACACTCTGCCCAAAATTATATACTGTATAGCTCAAATTTTGAAAAATTTATAAAATGCAAATACATCTATAATGACAGAAAGGAGACGAGACTTTCTTTAACACTGAGGAAAGAGCCGGGATAGGGGCAGAATAAAGAGACTACAGAAGAGACTGAGAAGACATTAAGAGTAAGGGACATGTTCGTTATCTTTATTGCAATACCTTCTCTGGTGTATGCATCTGGAAAAACTTAATAAATTGTATATTTTCAATATGGTAAGCTTACTACATGTCAACTATAACTGAATAAATATGTTAAGAATTATGTGTACACATATGAAATATTGCTTAAAGTAAAAGCTCAGTAGAAAATACTAAACTCAAAAAAATACCTAACTGTAAAATGACTTTTTCTTGCACATCTTTCTGCTTCTCCTCCAGAGAGTATCAGAATTACTCCTCAACCTGGATGGAGCCTTGCAAGGGGTCTGTTGTCACCGCCCCCCCTCAGAAACACAGCTTAGCAGGGTCCAACCTCACCAGCATCTCTGAGTCCACAGTCCTCCTCGCTTTCCAAGCTGCCCTCACTGGACTCTGTCAGCTCCTCCATCCAGCCAGACATCTACCCACCTAAAAATCAGTCCTGTGCAGGGAGCTTCTCCCCCACCACCCTCTGTCTTAAATAAAGCAAACTTTCACTCAGGCTCACTCACACTTCAGGTCCAGTCCCCCAAAAAAACATTTATTTTCCAGGGGAGCTCTATTAGATGCTCCCGTCACACTAGGTACTTTTTTCACACTCTCTCGATTATCATTAACTAGTCTCTTTCCAAAATGACATTAGATGACTAGCTCCCTGCTCCAACCCAGGGATCACATCAGGCCTGTCTCTGTGGCATCCCCAGGCCAAGCCCAGTGCTGACACAGAAGAAATGCTCAAAGGTTCACAGGGACAGAAGAACATGGACCAAGCAGTAACCAAAGACCAGAAAAATAGGACACCAGGATGCCTCTGAGTGTCAACAAAGGTTTGAGGACAGTGAAGGGGTGAGCTGTGAAGACACATAAGGAAAATATTCCAAACAGAGGAAATAACAGGTTTAGAGGTGCTCAAATAATGATGGCCATGCTGCTGACTTTGACCATGAGAGAAACACACACTCACACACATGACCCAGGGCTTTGCCTTTCCCTCCCACAATAAATATGCAAGTATTGATTGATTTTTCTTTATCCTCCTAATCTGACTCCTAACCTTCTGAAGCTTGTGCAAAACTGCCCAAGTCATTGTTGCCTCAGTGACATCCAATGCTGCCAAAGAAAATTATGTGTTTCCCCTTGACCATAATCTACTTCAGCATCTTGCAGGTTATGCCTGGTACAAAAAAAAGTGTAGACAGCCATGTTTTTTGCACCATATATAATAGACTCTCTAAAAACTTCCCCTGTGTTTGCACACAATGGTCAAAAGACAATATGTTCCAAAGGACCCCTGCTATTCCAGAAGGTCACCCTGGAGGACACAGAATGCTACACCCTACAAGCTATTTAATTTTTTTTTTTAGAATAAAGAAGTAACTGAATGGATTCATGTGTGTACCATGAGTGATTGCTCTCCGACCTCTGGGTGTCCGGAGGGGTGAATTCTACTTCACACACAGGTCTCACACCCTGGACTCCGCCTCCATCCCCCTCTGCATCACATCCCAGGCCGGGCTTGGGCATTTAGTACAGGACACACACAGTGGAAAAAAACTTTCTCAGATCAGAGTTTCCTTCCTGGATTCTACCCCTGCCCAGTGAAGGCTAAGCCTGATGAGAGACACTCAGCAAAAGGAGACCATCTCAGTCCAGCCCCGACAGACCACGAGCAGCTGATCAGAGTTCCTTGAGGTCCATCTGCAGCCACAGCCCTTTTCTTTTCCCTGCCCTGGGGGTCTTATTAGGTGTCTGTGGGTCCCTAGATTATCCACTGGCTCCTGTCTTTTTTTTTTTTTTTTTTTTTTTTTTACATTAGGTTTCCTGGGCACAGTGAGAGACATTGTGTTCTGGAAAGTGACAGCAAATGGAGTTAATCTGTTTTTACTCCAGAACCAAAGTACCTGCAGTAGCGATCAGAGTCAGTGCTGGGAACACCCAGGCCTCCCCCTCAGGTGGCCGATCCACACCTCCCTGCCCTGGGCTTGAAATCAGTTACTTGCTTCCTGATGTGTTGGTATCACTCCCACAGATACGGACAAAGGAAAGGACTTTGCCTCTCACTCCTCACTCCACACCTGCAACCAGCTCAGGGACCAGCACTAAACTGCTCTTTTTTATGAGATAGAAGGAGAGAATTCGTAAGTAATGGATGATTAAATGAATGATCCAAAACCTCTTCAGAGACTGACACCTGGATGCAGAGTTCCTGAAGTTCCGGCCACATGAGACTGGCATCTTTTTTCTCCAGGGGCTGAGACCTATGTCTCAGACTCTTGGCTGCTCTTTAGAAAAATAATTTTTTCAGCAATTGTTCTTAGGCCCTTGGGTATTAATAATAATGTTCACATACAAAAAAATAAGCACTTTTCAAATTTCTATCACACAACCACCAAACAAATGGTTTACAAGGACCAAAATTTCAGCAAGTTCATGTTCTCATCTTGCCATCTGTCACTTCTTCTGCACTTACGCAAGCCCTCACATGCCCTCAGCAAAAGGAAAATGACTTTAATGACCAAAGGCAGAGAACATGGTTCTGCTGCCACAGACAGCTCTTGCCTGTCCCCCTCACTCTTTTCTAGATCATTCCCTGGACTCTGCTCTGTCATTTATTGGCTCACTGGCTCATGTCAGTCCCACTTACCTTGAAAGTCCTGACCCACATCTTGGCCCAAGGTCCTGAGTAGTCAACTGACCACTAACTTCCAATGCTCCCTATGTGTCATTTCTGTTAAAACCCCAGTCTCAAAGATGTCCTGAGAAATGGTCCCTCAAAGAAACACACCTCAGCTGGGCTATGGAGGTCTGTGCAGCCACCAGGCCAGTCATCTGGTCAGTGAAGAACCAGAAGTGCAGGGGGGTCACTAACTCTCAGTCCTATCACTTCATGAGCAAACCCTGATACTTAACTGACACTTAAGAAAGTCTGTACTTTTATTAAGACATAGAGCTGATACTTCTGACCAAGATGGAGGCATAGGTAGATACACTTTGCCTCCTCACACAACCAAAAGAAAGACAACAACAAATTTAAAAACAACTAGAACTGGCAGAAAATTGAACTGTATGAAAGCCCAACAACCAAGGAGTTAAAGAAACGTTCATTCAGACTGGTAAGAGGGGTGGAGATGGACAGCCAGGGTAGAGAGGATGCATGGCAAGGCAAGTGGCTGGAGGACTGGGTGGGCAAGGCGGCAGCTGGCAGTTCCATATTGGCGTGTGGATAAAGAGGGAGGAACAACTGGGGAGCCAGACAGACCACGCAACCCAGGGTTCCAGTAAAGAGAAAAGAAAGCCTCAAAACCTCTGACTGAAAAAACCTGTGGGGATTGAGTGGGTAGGAAAAATCCCAGCCTCACAGGAGAGTTTGTTGGAGAGATCCAAATTCTGAGAACATACACAAACCCACCCACACAGAAATCAGCACCAGAAGGGCCCAATTTGCTTGTGGGTAGCAGGGGAAGTGACTGAAATCCAACCAAGAGCCAAGTAAGCAGCATTGTTCCCTCTTGGACCCCTCTCTACATACAATGCCACAAAGCAGAGACGTGAGTTGCCCCGCCCTGGCAAAGACTTAAGGCTCTGCCCCTTACAACATAACGGGTGTGCTGAGACAAAGAATTATGGCCCAAATGAAAGAACAGATCAAAACTCCAAAGCGAGAACTAAATGATGAAGAGATAATCAACCTATCACATGCAGAGTTCAAAACACTGGTGATTCAGGATACTCACAGAAATGGTTCAGTATGTTCGCAAAATAGAGGAAGAAGTGAAGGCTATGGAAAGTGAAATAAAGAAAAATAAACAGGGAACTGACAGTGAAGGGAATGAAACCAGGACTCAAATCAAAGATTTGGAACAGAAGGAAGAAATAAACATTCAACCAGAACAGAATTAAGAAATAAGAATTCAAAAAACTGAGGAGAGGCTTAGGAACCTCCAGGACAACTTTAAACATTCCAACATCTGAATTATAAGGGTGCCAGAAGGAGAAGAGGAAGAACAAGAAATCGAAAACTTACTTAAACAAATAATGAAGGAGAACTTCTCCCATCTGGCAAAAGAAATAGACTTCCAGAAAGTCCAGGAAGCTCAGAGAGTCCCAAAGAAGTTGAACCCAAGGAAGCACACAGCAAGGCACATCATAATCACATTACCCAAGATTAAAGATCAGGAGAAAATCTTAAAAGCAGCAAGAGAAAAAGAGACAGTTACCTACAAAGGAGTTCCCATAAGAATATCAGCTGATCTCTCAAAAGAAAGTTTTCAGGCAAGAAGGGGCTGGAAAGAAGTATTCAAAGTTATGAAAGGCTTAGTAACCTTCTTTGATTAAATTTATTCCTGAATTTTCTATTTTTTTCAGATGTTATTGTAAATTTTCTAGTCCCATTTTGGGTTTGTTGATTTATGTTGCAAAAAAAATACAATAGAAATGATGCTGAGTATTGATTTTTGTATTCTGCAACTTCACTAAATGTATTAGTTTATACAGTTTTTTCTGTATGGGGTTCAGAATCCTTAGTTTTCTACATTTAAGTTTATGTTGTCTGGTAAAAGAGAAATCTTTTCTTATTCTCTTTTAATTTGAATACATTTAATTTCATCTTCTTGCCAGTACTTCCAGTACTATGTTGAATAACTAGGAAAAGGTGCATCCTTGTCTTGTTCCCAATTTTAGTAACATTTTGGATGTTTTTCCATGGAGTTCTGTGTTAGCTGTGGGCGTCTATGTAAGGTCTTTACCATACTGAGTAGTTTCCCTCTATTCTGTAGTGCTTGCCTTTCGTTAAAACAATAACCACTTTTCTTTAGAGCTTTTCTTCACAGTGATATTCAATCTACAGATAATGAAGTAAAGTTCTGTTCAGACTGAGAAATCTATTAAATGGAACCTTTCCAGGTACAAGGTCATGAAGACTGGATTGAGTCATCTTTATTTCCTAATAAATCATTTAACATGAGGCAAAGCCTCATCAATCCCTATAAAATGCCTAGAGATAGACAAAGGGGTTCAGCCTATCTTCCCCAACATATGCAGAAGTTTACATGAGAAGTGGGGCCTGATGCTTTTTGAAGTCAAAGAAAGTCCTAAGGAAGAATCAAAAAAAGCTTATGAAAGGAAAGTTTTACCTGAAAATGAAGTTTTAGAACATGTGTGTGGAGAAGGGGTTCCCTGCCCTGACAACTACAGAGATGTTTGCAGGAACAGGTCAGGGGTTACCCTGGGGTGATCTAGGGTTGAGAAAAGGTGCAGTCCTTTCCTTAAACACTCTCACCTCAACAAAGACAATCGTCCTTCTTCATAGGTCAGAACAACCCTCTGGTGAGTTTTACAGAGCTCCCTGTGGACCATGAGTGGCTGAGGTGTCTGAGGTAGCAGTGTGGACCCAGGTCCCAAGCCCACTCTTAATTAGTCACAACTTCTGTTTCGCCACAGAGCTCATGAAAGTGCCCACTCTCCTACCAGAAACACCACTGTCACAAAACATGAGGACACCCTGGTCATCACCTGCTACACAATGCAATCTTCACACAATGCTTTCTTAGTGGCATAAATCTGCAGCTTGCAAAGAAAATGAAGTTGTCCTGAGGCAGCAACAACAACAAAAAACCCTCACCATAGACCTTGTCAGGAGAAAGGATGCTGGGAATTATCAGTGTGAAGACTCCAACTTTACCAGTTCCATGGAAAGTGCAGCAGCAATACCACTGCTGGGACTCTACCCTACGAATCCTGAAACACCAATTCATAAGAAGCTATGCACCTCAATGTTCATAGCAGCACAATTTACAATAGCCAAGTGCTGGAAGCAAGCTAAATGCCCATCGGTAAACAGGTGGATAAAAAAACTATGGTATATTTACACAATGAAATACTGCACAG
This sequence comes from Micronycteris hirsuta, assembly GCA_004026765.1. Classification (NCBI taxonomy): domain Eukaryota; kingdom Metazoa; phylum Chordata; class Mammalia; order Chiroptera; family Phyllostomidae; genus Micronycteris; species Micronycteris hirsuta. The sequence continues at coordinate 23,175 of PVJI01022791.1, forward strand.
CAGAAAGAAAGAAGGAATTCTTACCCTTTGTGACAGCATGGATGGATCTGGAGAGCATTATGCTAAGTAAAATAAGCCTGGCAGTGAAAGACAAATACTATATTATCTCACCTATAAATGGAACCTAATCAACAAAACAAACAAGCAAACAAAATATAACCAGAGATAGTGAAATTAAGAACAAACTAACAGTAAGCAGAGGGGAGTGGGGAGAGAGATAATGGGGGGAAATAGGAGAAGAGCCATCAAGGAACATGTATAAAGAGCACATGAACAAAGGCAAAGGGGGTAGGTTTGAAGGTGGGAGGCAGGGATGGGTGGGGGGTGTTATCGTGGGGTGAAAATGGAAACAACTGTACCTGAATAACAATAAAAAAAAAAAAGTGCAGCATTCAGGCTGGATGCTGCACTTTCCCTCCACTATGTTGTTAAACTCTAAATAAGTATTTTTGCCCTTTTTAAATAAATTTGTTGACACGGTAGAAATTTTTTAGAATGACTGCATTGAATCAGTAAATGCTCAAAAATGTGAGACATTCTGTCATGGAACTAAACAAGTCTAATAAATAAACTGATCCCTGTCACATCAGCCACGTGCAGGCTGGCAGTGTCAGCCAGCCTGATGGAGCCTCAGATGTGGGGCCTGCCTGCCAGCTCTGTGGTTCTGTGGGGGAGGGCTCAGAAAAGGAACAGTGGCCTCTGCCAGCACTTCTGTCTGGGAGAAAGCTGCCCCCAGCTTTCAACCTGATGATGAATAATTCAGTTCCTCCCTATACATCTCTAATGTTTTTCAATCTGCTGCCCCTGCACTGGAGCTGAGAGTGAGTCTGAGTAAGTTTGTGCATGGCCCCTTTAAGAGGAACTGCCAGGAGTCAAGCAGATTCTGTGTCCCACAGCCTCGATCCTGCTCGTTTTTACAGTCTGAAGTTATACGACTTCTCCTCCTGGCACTGGAACCCTGGGTTGGGGGTCCTGGTGTGGGGCTGGGACACTTTGCTCCTGAGATATCCCTTCCAATTTTTATCCACCTCACATGGGTGTGAGACCAGCCCCTTCCACATCTCTTCCCCTCCTACCAGGCACGATGTAGTTTCTTCTTTAATTCTATAGTTGTAGGACTTCCTTTCAGGTTGATTTCTGACAGGTCTGAATGTTGGTTGTTCAATAGCTTAGTTGTAATTTTTTTTTTTTTACCTAAAAATCCATCGATGCCTCCACATAACAGAATAAAGTTTAAAAATGTCTAAAGACCCTGACCACCTGCTTCCCGCTCTTATATCCTCCACTCTCACTGTTCCAAATAATCACTCTGCAATCCAGCCAAGTGACATTTAGTAGATTTCCCCTAAGGCATAATGCAGTTTTTCTTTCCTTAGAATACTCTTCTTACTTTTCCCTCATCTATTTTTTTAATTAATTTTTTTTGTTTAATTACAGTTATTTGCAGCCTCTCCCCTCCCCCCTCCCTTCCCCTCCCATCCCACCCCCCCAACCTCCCTCCTCCCCCT